>OZ017739.1:268511828-268736828 GCA_963969285.1 Odontomyia ornata | reverse complement strand
TCGTTTATCGTTGTCGCCATTGTCGAAATCAAATCAATTGGAACATGACTTATCTTAGAAAGTCATCAAAATACATAAAACCAACAAGTTAATTTTAGGAAATTAAAGCGAGGAGAATTCGAATGCTGTAGATCGCGCGGTGTTTTTCGATGAGCTTATGTGTTTAGCTTAAATGATAAATAATATTCAAGTGTTAGCAATTACACTTGTGCTGGGGTAAAGAACCCGCTTCACCACACCGTAATACTAACCTGCCAGCACATTCACGGTTCCTCAGACAAGGCCAATCTCGGCTGCTCTTACCATCCTCTTTCACCGAGGTAGCAGATCATCGCTGCAGTCCTTTATGGACATTGAAAATTTTACCAACTTCAGTACAATGCCAAAAATATATTAAACAAACTGGGTAGGCAGAACTACGCTCATGCCAGAAGGTTTTATACTCAACATACGAAATGTAGTCACCAGTACCGAATAAATTCAAGAAACATGTCAAAGAGATGTGCATGTTTAATAAAATATCCATCGTTTCTCCATTTTCAACGGTCACCATTTTGTTGCAAACTAACAAAAATCACTTAAATCATGAATTCGAAAAATTTTTTATATTATCGACCTTATCTGAAACTTTTCAGAAGATCAAATCAAAACTGTTGTGTTTGATTCGATGAAAAGTCCATAAAACACTAAAATCTTGTGTTGTTTTTGTAATTGAAAAAATTTGTAATAGCTATAACTCGATTCTCATCAAACTTCCATGGTATAATGAGTTTAAGGTTATCTACACGGTTTTATTGGAAAAATGTGAAATTCAAAGAAGATTATTAACAAAGTTGAACAAATTTTTACTTCTAAGGTATATGTTGTTATTGTACTCATTATTATTTTTCTCAGACTTTTCAGGTCACAATCACGAGGGGAGACACAAATTTTTCTTGTTTTCCTCCTCCCTGTGCACCTCCTGAAGCAAAAAATGTCAGGTTAAGACCTGTTTTGAAAAGATCTCATCAAAAATTTTGATTTGATACCCAGGTCATTCGCCTTTGATGAAATTTTTTTTCAGGGGTCATTCCTTTGTTTAGGGGCTCTCCCCTTAAATATCATACAAAAGCTTTTTGTAGTTGAACTTTGAAGAGGGCACCACTTTACACCTGCATACAAAATTTGATGGTTCCAGCTTCTATCGTTTGCGATAAAAATAAGTGTGACGGACGGATGGACGGATAGACAGGTCACGATTTTAGTAGGGCTTTTGTAAAATTATTTTACAAAACCCTAAAAAATATCGAATTTTTTTAATACGTATATTTCCCTGAGGTTTATCTTGGGGTTAGTCCTTATTAGTGACTGTACATCGTATGTTAGGCGCAAAGTCTTTCTAATCGAACCATAGGTCTGTCTAGTCGACTTGTTTGAGATTTTTCTTAACGGAGGTTTCTATTCACATTCGGAACCAGAATTTTCCAAATAAAATATGCCAGTCATTGCACTGGCGCATTTTACTCAAAAAACGATAAAATTGTCAATTTCATTGACTTTTCAAAAAAAGTGTGTTTTATTGTGCTGGCGTGAATTGTTAAGTACTGACCATTATTTCAATTTGGGTGGTGGGGTGATTTTAATATTTTTGTTATTCGCTGAGGATTGGAGCCAACTTTATTGCCACCATAAATCGCTTAATTTTAATGCTATGGACTTCTATTAAGAACAAAAATAGAGGCCATCTAAAGCATTTCAATCAGAACTTCATAAGTTGTCCTTGAAAAATGCATTGTTTTTCGGTTATTTCGAATTGAAGCTTTCAATTTTGGCATTTGACGAATAAGGACTAACCTTAAACAAGCTATTACTCCGTTTATATTGAGCCTTCAGACATCATTGATTCAAAATTCTTTTTACTTTATAGCCTTTATTTTGATTTTGCATACTCTTTTCAATAAAATTCTTACATTTGGAGTTATTCGCGAAAAACCGCCTAAAAATGAGGGGTTTTATGTTCAAAAACTGTTATTTCACTCACGAATAAGTCTAAAAGTATTTACTTTCAGAAAAAACTTTACAGAATGAAATTCGCTTAGAATTAATCAATCTAAATTTCAATGAAAAATTGTTTGCCCTTGAGAAGAGTTGCCATCCGGGAAAAGCAACCCCCTGCATGGGGTCTACTATAAAGTCGAGGTTAAGTAGAACATAAATCAAAATTTGGTAATTGAGTGGACTTAAAAATATTGTATAATACTTGATTTAAATTTCGCCAGCTTCTTTACACTGAATTTAGTTCTTTAAGAAGACCATTTAATTTTTTCAAATGCAAACAAGAATTTAGCTAACTTCCAAAAGGAGAAAAGCTTATTAGTATCATACGTACATTTTTTGCTTTTTTAGAGTCGCATACATCGAAATGGCAAAATGAAACCCTTATAGGAGCGCTCGGGGCCTGTCCGTCCGTCTGTCATAGTGGATTCACTCCGAACTCACTGCACGAATTAAGCTCAAATTTGGTACATATACAGGGTTATCCATTTCGTGGTAGGAAAGTATTACCATGCCATTTGACATTTATCAGAATTAAATGTCATTCAAGGCGTGTTTTTTTAGCTAAAGGTTTGCCATTTAGAAATGTGGGTTGTCCAACAGTCGAAAAATGCGTTAAAATTATAAAATTTTATTATAAAAATGGTGATTTTCCTGTATCAACATTTAGGGCTTTACAAACAGATTACAGTCGACATAATAAAATGTAAAATTTATAAAATGTGCTAGTATTAATAAAGTTGATGGAATTTTGACTTCTAAGGTACTTGTTGCCCTTGTGCTCTTAAATTCTCACCTTTGCGATTTGTTTTAAGATTTTTCGGGTGAAGAGTGAGGGGGGGACACAAAATTTTCGTACATTTCCCCTTCACCTGCACCCCTCAAAGCAAAACTCGTCATTTTGAGACCTGTTTTGGAAAGTTATAATCAAGACCTTTCATTTGATATTCGTATTGCCTACATACGCTGAATTTTTTTTTCAGGGGCCACTACCTTATATGGGTAGACCCCCTTAAACACCTTATTAATTTCTTTTTGTGATGAAACTTTGAAGAGGGCGTCCCTTGACACCTACATACCAAACTTTATGTTTCTAGCTTATATAGTTTGCGAGAAAAAGTGGTGTGACATACGGACGGACAGACGAACAGACAGGACGCGATTTTAGTAGGGTATTGTAAAATGATTTTGCAATAGCCTATAAACCTGACCGCCAGATCGGTCACCAATTTAACAGAAAACAAGTTGGGTAGACAGACCTATGCTCATGTCAGAAGGGTTTTGTACTCAACTTACAAAATGCAGTAACCAGCAACGAATAAAATCAAGAAACACTTCATGTTCGAGGATCATACTATTATTAACAAAGTTTAAAAAATTATGACATCTTAGATATTTGTTATAGTTATACCCATAAATATCTCCCTTGATAATTTTTTCAGATTTTTTAGATCACGGGTGCCCATTTGCGAGGGAGGAAACACATTTTTCATGTACTTCCCCCCCTGTGCCCCCACTGAAGCAAAAATTGTCAGCTTAAGAACTGTTTTGAAAAGCTCTCATAGAGAACTTTCAGTTGGTACTCAGATACTCGTATTGGCGACCTTTCATGAAATTTTTTTCAGGGGCCACTCCTCTGTACTGTAAAAACGATAAATGGCCTATTTTTTCGAATCCTAGAATGGTTACAAAGCCCTCTTGCTAGGAGCTCTCTCCTGCCTCTTCGACTTGTTTCAATTGTATGTACTCATCTTCATGATACCTATCATTCCTGAAATTTTCATGCAAATCCTAGCAAAGCTGTAGTGTTTAAGTCGGTAAAAAGCGCATATGGCTCCATAGCCATACGTTTCCATAGTTATGCAGGAAAATTCAAATCGCTACAACTTCGTTAAATACTGTTCGATCTTTGTGAAAATTTCAGAATAGATCAATCTTATAAATAACCATGTGTGCTAAATTTTATTAAATTTAAGGGTACCGTTTGGATTTTATTCAAGAAAACATACAATCAACAAATCATACTATTACTAACAAAGTTGAGTGAATTTCGACTTCTCATGTATTTGTTGTTGTTGTACTCATTAAGGCCTACATTCATGATTTTTTCAGATTTTTCGGATGGAAGGTGTCCAATCGCGAGGGGGGGGATACGCGAAAAGTTCGTACATTTCCCCTTCCCCTGCCCCCCTCGTTACCGATAAGATAGTTCTAAGACTTGTTTTGAAAAGATCTCATTGAGACCTTTCCAATGACACCCTACTCGACTACCAATGGTGAACATTTTTTTTGACGGGTCCTCCCTATATGGGGAGACCCCCCTTAAACCCCTTTGAAAATTTTTTCCACCCTTGAACTTTCAAGAAGTCACCACTTCTGACCTTTCCACAAAGTTTCATGGCTGTAGCCTCTATAGTTTCGGAGAAAATGTGGTGTGACATACAGACGGACGGACGGACGGACTGACGGACACAGGTCGTGATTGCAATAGGGTTTTGTATTTTAGTACAAAACCCTAAAAAGCAATGTATGATCATCAACGAGTATGTGGCGTCGATTCTGCCCACCGCGGCCAACAGTGTTCTGTGTGGTGAAGTCTTGAGCTGATTGCTTATGAGTATTATCGAATTAGAATTGAATTTGGAACATCGGTCTAGAACGTCAATATTCTGGCTGAATTTTTCCAAATCGATTCGTTATCTAATGTAACTAGCATCGATTCCCAAATACATTCTAAAATATTATTTTCCTAATTTTTTATCCTGAAAATTGCACTGACTGCCATCTAACTGCCTAAAAATTCCGAATAAATAAAAATGCTGAAATAGTTGTTACACTATTTTTTGTCACTAGAATATTAAAAATTGTCACTAAAGGAATCAATCTTCCACTAGATCTAGTGACAAAGTCACTGACAGTTTATAATTATTCCAGATGTCCATTCGCGAGGGAGGAAACACATTTTTCATGTTTTTCCCCTGTGCCCCCACTGGAGCAAAAACTGACAGTTTAAGAACTATTTTGAAAAGCTCCCATGAAAACTTTCATTTCATACTCATATCGCCTACGTTTGATGATTTTTTTTTCAGGGGCCACTCTCCTGTACTGTTATCATCGATTAATGGCCAATTTTTTTCACTTATGAGTATAAATTCTAGGTAATCATCTTCAGTCATTCATTAATTTGAATCAAGTCATCAAAGCATGCACCTTAAACGTTGAAGTTCGGAAAAGGTAACTCAAAATTATTCAATCTTTGCATTCAAAACAGCCACCTTTTTTTACGATTACTGATACCACTAGCTGAACCGATTCTCAAAAATATTCATGACACCTATCATTCCTGAAATTTTCATGCAAATTCTAGCAAAACTGTAGTGTCTGAGTCGGTAAAAAGCGCATATTGTTCCATAGCCATATGTTGCCATAGTAATAAATGCAGCGCATATTGTTCCATAGTAATACAGGAAAATTCAAACCGCTATAACTTCGCTAAATATGATTAAATCTTTATGAAACTTATAAATAGCCATCTGTGTACTGAATTTCATTGAATTTAAGGGTACCGTTAAGATTTTATTCAAGAAAACATAAAATCGATAAATCATGCTATTACTAACAAATTGAGTGAATTTCGACTTCTCACGTATTTGTTGTTGTTGTTGTACTCATCAAGGCCTAAATTCTTGATTTTTTCAGATTTTTCGGATCACAGGTGTCCAATCACGAGGAGGGGGGACACAAATTTTTCGTGTATTTCCCCTCCCTGTGCGCCCCTCGAAGCGAACTTTGCCAAACTAAGACCTGTTTTGAAAAGTTCTCATCAAGACCTTTCATTTGATACCTATATCGGCTACCTTCAATGAAATTTTTTTTGGGGGGTCATTCCCCTGTATGGGGAGACCCCGCTTAAATACCTTTTAAAAAATTTTTTGTAGTTGAACTTTAAAGAGAGCACCCCTTTACACCTACATACAAAATTTGATGTTTCTAGCCTAAGTAGTTTCCGAGAAAAACTGCTGTGACACAGACAGGACGCGATTTTAGTTGGGTTTCGTAAAATTATTTTACAAAACCCTAAAAAGGGGATCTGCTTGTGTGATTTGGCTTAAAAAGCCACTTGTCCTGTGTGTCTGTTAAGTTTAAATGAGATAATATGGAAGCACTTAAAACAGATTCTTTAAATATATAGGTTTTAAATAGTTTTAATTTCTGGATTTTCAAAGTCCACTCAGTAGCATGATTAACTTCATGAATGAAGTTTAAACGAAAGGCAAAAGGGTTTGTTTGAAGAATTTTTTCAGAATAAAACAGAACTAAAACTACCCTGAAAATGTTTCGAAAAAAAACATTAAAACTCGAATCAACCTTTGACCTCAAATTTAAAAATTTCTTTACACACATCTACAAGCTGGAACCACCCCTCACAACAAAAATTTCTCCTGGTTACGACGTTGATAGTCTTCACACAGTATAACTTGCAAATGTGGTTATAACTGATAAATTTTCGATCGTCTATAACTCAACTGTTTTTAGCTTGATTTTTATGAATTTTTCAGAAAACATATACCAGAAAGTTTAGATACAAATTTTATTGTCACCTTTTGGCTATATGTATAAAAACGTAAAACTCCTGTAACGTACTCTTATTAATAAATTTGGCAGAGTTGATTTCTGAGTTATTTTCGACCTTGTACTTAGAAATAACTTCCTATCCACGCAAATTCTTCCAGTTGAAGACCTGTTTCGAAAAGTTTTTCTCAAGACCTTTCATTTGATATCCATATCACCGATTGTTGGTAAAAAAAATTTATTCAAGGGTCAACCCCTATGTGGGAGAGCCCTCTTAAATACCGTACAATATGTTTTTCATCGCAACTTTTGAGAGGGCACCACTTTTGCATACAACATTTCAACACACTGGCTTCAGTGGTTTGCGGAGAAACCTGCTGTGATGCACTGACGGACAGGCAGGTTGCAGGTAAAAACGGTTGATGATTAATATGAGTTATAATCAAACTACCACGAATTATTTTCAAAGTTTTGTTAATATATAAGATAATGAATATTGACAAGCCCACTTTTGTTTATTATCCCAACGAAAATGTACTTTTCTTGTTTCCCTAGGATCAAACAGCTGAGGTACTGCCAATCCTTAAAGACCAGTTTTAACATATCATGTTTTACCGAAATGGAAGACTCTGAACTAAATGAAGCTGAATTTGTAATATACATGGCGGATTAAGATGTGAAAACAGTAGGCCCTCAAAATAAACCCTTAAATAGATTTTAGGAATATAAGGTGCATTGCTCAGAAAATTTTATTTGGAACAAAATGAATGCATATAAACTTCTTTACAAAATAGTACACTCGTATTCAGATTCATGTGTTTAAATCACCTTTCTCAGTTATAAGCCGGCAAACATGATTATGGGATTTTGATCATAGTGTAAAACAAGTTGAGTAGACAGACTTACGCTCATTTCATAAGGGTTTTGCACCCAACTTCTCCGAAATGCAGTCACCAGCAACGAATAAAGTCAAGAAACATGTCAAAGAGATGTGCACGTTTAAAGACAATCCATTGTTTCTCTATTTTCAACGGTCGCCATTTTGTTGAAAAATAGCAAAAATCACTCAAATCATGAACTCCAAAAAATATTTATGTTATTGATCTTATTTGAAAATTTTAAGAAGATCAAATCAAAACTGCAGTGACTGATTCGATGGAGAGTCCATAAAATACCAAAATCATGTGTTATTGTTGTTGTAATTGGAGAAATTTCAAATGGCTTTAAATTTCGAGTGTATTTTCATCAAACTTACAGAATGTAAGGACCTTTGATCAGACCTCTTAAGTATAGAATTTCGTTGAGTTTTAGGGTACCTATACGATTTTATTGGCGGATATGTGAAATTCGAAGATCATACTTTTATTAACAAAGTTGAGCGAATTTTGACTTCGACGGTATTTGTTGCTGTTGTAGTCATAAACACCTACCTCCATAATTTTGTTCCAATTTTTCAGATCACAGGTATTCAATCCATTGTGAGTTTAAGACCTGTTTTGAAAAGTTATAATCAAGACTTTTTATTTGATACGCATATTGGCTACCTTTGATGAAATTTTTATTTTTTCTCGGACCACTTCCCTGTATGGGGAGGCCCCCCTTAAATACCTTATAAAATCTTTTTGTTATTGAACTACAACGTACAAAATTTGATGTTTCTAGCTTAAGTAGTTTGCGAGAAAAATTGCAGTGACACACGGACTGACAGAGATTATTGCGTGACAGACAGGGCGCGTTGTTAGTATGGTATTGTAAATTTTTTTCACAAAACCCCTAAAAATAGCCCAATATAAACAAAAATATTTCAATGACAGTACTTCTTTCCTTTCATTGTACTTTCGCCAATAAATAGTTAAAACCGATAATTATATTCCAAATAAGTTTATGCATTTATTGTCTTATAAAATTACTATATGTTAAAAATACTGTATTACGTTTTCTTTAGTTATGCTGCCTATTTTGTCAACTTATTAGTTAGGAAACACCAATATACACTGGATCTCCTATAGACACCATTCCAGGAGCACGAAGACCAAGATTTATTCCTAATGCTGGAGTAGGGCCGACCCCTTTGAATATTCGGTATTTATTGAGTGTTTTAATTGGTTCACCATCACTACGAAATGCTCCAGTTTCAGGGTTCACATTAGTGAATACACACCTACAACCCAGAAATATGTAGCATTAGTGAATTAATGGAGTAACTTCATGATATGGAAATTCTGATTTATCAAAAATTTAAGTCGTAAAGCAATTTTCTGACTCCTGGTTTATTGGACTTCTTACCTTGTGCATGGTTTAATGTTCTTGAAAATGGCTTCATTGCCAATTCTGAGCCATTTATAGTTATCCTCGTCATATGCTGCGGGACCCCGTATAACGAAATTAGGACGAAAGCAAATTGTCTGCACTGGTTCTTCCAGCCGAGTATTTAAATCATGTACTGAATTTTCATTGAAAAGCAAGAAACTAGTTGAGTCGTGAAAGGCACCCTTAAAATGAAAATAAGATAAAATCATAAAAATGATGAGTATGGCGAGCTTACTGTATCTTGGGAAGACATTGTTTTAAAATGCGCAAACTTCGGACGAACATCTCTGGATGGAACACTTTGGGGATAGAACATCAACCGCAGCCCAAAGTCTTCCATCAAGAGATATCGTGAAAACCATCGTGCAACTTCTTCCCCGCAATCTATCGCTTTTACAGTTTGGCTCCAAACTTTACATTTGATTGGCGGCACTTTGTGTAGTCGTTCAATATCTACATCAATATCCAGCATTCCAGGTGCCGATAACGTCATGGTATTTCCCGCAACTTTTGGATGAACAAGAGTTAATTTTGGATATTGTCGTCCAGTAAGAAATTCGCCATTTGTGGTTAATACCATGAAGATTCTGAAAGAGAATTGCAGACACCTAGTCCGTGAAACATTTATTTTATTCATTACCTATCCCTAAGGTTTCCTTCTTCTAATCCTATCTGAGAGCAATTAATTGATTTTAGTTTAATAGGACCACATGATTTTATTGGATAACAAATCAAATCACTGAGCTCGCCCACACGTCGCCATTCTTTAGGAGGTATATTCGATTGGTACTTTCGGTACAAATAGAATAGTCCTGCCAACGTTACTGCTCCAATTCCAGTTGCAATTCCTAATATCAGCTTCGATTGGTCTCCATTAAGACTTGAAAGCAAACCTGAAATGGGAGGAAAATATATTTTTAAGTTTGATAAGCATGCTTATATTAGCTATAATTATCAAATAAATAAATTAAATAAATAAACTAAGTAAATTGGAGTGTGGTCCTACCTGTAGGGCTACATAACCAAACAAAGATAAAAAAAAATATGTCCTCTAGATATCTACATCTTGAGACGAATATCATCTCAATTGCCATACATCCTACAAATTTAGTTGGAAAGTGTAGAGTCTGCTTATCAATTATAGAAATTATCACTATTTTGACCATGTTAAATGAGTGGTTACTAAAATATACTGATGACTACCATTGTTTTTTTTTTTTTTTTTAATTTAATAAGACTAGTTTTTAATTGATTTGAAAAGTGCCTCTTGCCACAACATAGGCTCTATTCAATCTAATTCAAATGCGCTTTATTGATTCAATCGTTATAAATTTTATAAAAACATAATGCAAGTTTTAAAACATTATAGTACTCAAAAACTGAGTGGCCCTCATGGCACTCTAAATTGAAACAATATTCATTCTAAACGGAAAAATTTCTCAAATAGTATAAAATGTTATCAAATGAAAATTGCTTCATATGATCAATAATTGGAAAAAAGGAGAAAAAACAGCCTACCCTATTAAAAATTACATACTCTTATAACTAAGCAAACACAACGAAAGAGTGTACTTCGAGCTTACAACTAATGTGTAACAACATAGCTCTAATCAGTACTCTGACTAGTTTTGGTTCGCTGTCGAGTTTCAGGAAGAGTTCTTTGGCAGTTGCTAATGACCGTGACAAAATGTTGATGTCGTTCGCAAAAACTACCACTTAGTATATCAATGTACCTCTTGTATCACCACATAACTTTCTTATGGCGTATTCCAGAGCCACGTTGAATAGCAATGGAGCCAAAGCATCTCCTGCTACAGTCCGATATTGTGAAGCTCTCCGAAAACATTTGTAGGCTCCAATATTTTGGAGCTGTGTGGAAGATTAAGGATGTTCTTGAAATATGACGGTCTTTTTTCCTTAATCCCGCTTTCATTGCCGATATCATCACGGCAGAACGTGATCTTGGGCTAATAACCTCGTTTGAGGCTTTTTACTATTTTATATGCTTGTCTTGTCTTGTTGCTCACTAGACTTACATCGATATCTCTCAATTGGTCGCCATAGTATTTTCTTTTTCTAATCATAATTATCTTTTTTGCTACTCTGCTGAGATTTTCATAATATTCTCTCTCCGTCCTGATTTTCCTGCCTACACATTCTTTATACAATTATACTCACTTTCCAGCAGGCTTCCCAGTTTTGAATACTGTGTGCGATCTCATGTCTTGAATATCATTTCCCAGATTGCCAGTATGTTATATATGTATTGACTGACCAGTTGTAAAAAGTCCTTAACAGCGCCAGGGTGGTTGAGTGACATGACATTCAAAGGTCCACGCCATAGTCTTTATTTCATTTGCGAGGTCATTGCCGTAAGTCCCTTCCATTCCGAGGCTCCTCTACCGGTTTTGAAATAATGTAGGGATTTCCAGGGACGAAGAGTTAGCCCGTCCCCGAACTGCCATTCCGGCAGCTTGGTTATTACTTCGATTCCGTTATCAGGCGCGAAAGACTCACATTCATCCTCTTACATCGCCACAGAGGAGTTGTGAATAGAATTAAGTAGCAGAGTATTACAGTTGTTCGCATTTTTTCGGCATTATTGAGGAACCAGTAAACCCAATGTGCGACCCCGAAAACTTTTACCACCATTTAATCGTGGGGTTTGAGATGAAAAATCACGGAAGCTGTCAGTTGGAGAATCAAGGGGATCCCTCCTCTTTTCTCAGACGGACCTGGGACCATCTACGGTGGAGTGAACTTAATCTACGGTGGAGTGAAACCCCGGCATCTATGCTCGTCCAACAGTTATGTGTGGACTTACATAAAAAAGGTAAAAACATCCGCGTGGGATACTAATAGCCTACTTTTCTATGAAAGTTATTTAAAAACAAGCCTGAGTAGCAGGAGAATACTCTGGCCAGAAGGATATTGTAAAACGATTGGTAAATCAAACAAAGTCTTGTGAAAATCAAAACTTGACTCATATATAGATGCCATAAATTAAGTTCGAAAAACTAGAATATGGTTATTATAAATATGATTTCACCGCCTTTTTGTTTTCAATGCATTGCTCCCATTGTTTGAGTAGTCATTATAAGATACCAATGTTTCAAAACGTCTAGGCCTTTTTCAAACGTGTATCTTCCCAGTATCAAGTGTTGCTATCGTTGAAATTAAATTAAATATTCAATAGACTTGCTGTGAAATTTTCAAGACATCAAAATCCTTTTTCCAGAAAACTAGATTCAAGTATTGGATAATTTAAGAACCCCTTTTGATGGTCTAGGTAATAACGTAAAATTCATAAAATTTACTATGATTAACGAAGTTGATCGAATTTGGACTTCTGAGGTATTTGTTGGCCTTGTATTTATAAAGGCCTACTTCCATTATTTTTTCTAGATCAAAGATTTCCTATAGCAAAGGTTGGGGACACAAATTTTTCGTACATTTCCCTTCTGCCTGCCCCCTCGTGACAAAAAAATTCACTTTAAAAGCTGTTTTGAAAATATCTTATCAAAGCCTTTCATTTGATACCCATATTGGCTAACGTTTATAGAAAATATTTTTTCAATTGGCATCCCCCTATATGGGGAGACCCCTTTAAGCACCTTAAATTGACTTAGTAGCAGAGCTGTAGATGTATTTACAGTTATTAGCATTTCTCGACATTTAATGTCACATTATTGAGGAACCAGTAAACCGAATGTGGACCCCGAGAGCATTTACTACCATTTAATTGGGGGGTTTGGGATGAGGAATCATGGAAGCTATGGGTTGGGGAAACAAGGGGTTCCCTCCTCCTTTCTCGAACGGGCTTGGGACCGTCAATGGCGGAGTTATTATTATTTTACACTGTATAATTATAATACTACGGTTATGTTAATATTTTCCTTTGAAATACCATCACATCGGATTAGGCCAAATATGTAACCGGCCAGGGTTCCGGCCCCGAGGTGGTCGGTTAAGAGCGGTCCTACTGTATGCTGCTCTTCCGTACCGTACTTTGTTCTTTCGCGAAAATATCGTATGTATGCTCTTTCGTGAAAAAAATGGTTTATAGCAGTATTTTTTGATTTCTGTTTTAGATAAAGTACTTGCACCAACACAGCACGCAGAAAAACAACTAACAATTGAAGAAACACTTCAAAAAGAAAAACAGTACGACAAAAACAACCCAATGAGTGTATTGGTTGATAAATTAACAGCCGAAATGATTACATTCCAAAATCTACCATTTCATTTTGTAGAAGGAATTGGCTTCTAAGACTACTGAAAATGGTTATGCCAAAATATAGTTTGAAAGGGCGCCAGTTTTTCACTCAGTATGTATGTAAAGAAATTTACCAAAAAGTTGCCGCAAAGGTAGGAAACATTTTAAAAGAATTTGCATACATAAGCTTTACATCGAACATTTGGACGGATCCAAGCCCCATGGTGTCCTTACTAAGTCTAACCTACCATGAAGTTAACGAAAACTTTGAACGCAATTCAATACTTCTCAGATGTGAAACATTCGATAATCGGCATACAGGAGATATTATTGCCGAAAAATACCAAACGATGCTCACTGAAAAGAGAATATCTAAAGATCAAGTTCATTGCATAATAGGAGACGAAGGATTGAATATGAAAAGCGCCATGATGATATCAGATTTGAGCGATATAGATTGCACAGTACATAAACTTCAAATTTGTGTCAAAAATGGGCTGAAATCTGATTAAACTTTAATAGATACAAAACGAAAGCTCAAAAAAATTGCGAACCACTTCAATCATTTGACAATAGCCCAAAAAGAACTGAGTGTTATTCAAGAGCGCCTCAATCAACCCAAATTAGCAGTTTTCCAAGATTGCATCACGAGGTCAAATAGTTCCGTTTACATGATGGAAATATTCTTGAAGATAAAAGATTCATTAAGCATTTACAGTAACAACCACGACATACCAACTATTTAAGCTGAGGAGTGGAAAATAATTGAAAACTGCGTTAGTTTGTTGAGACCTTTTGAAGACTGTACACGGCAATTAAGCAATTCGAATGCTTTGATTTCATCAGTAATTCCATTTATTCATCTGCTCATTAAAAAACTTGATGATGTGTCTGCTAAACCAGACAACCCAGATGCAATACAATATTTTATTACAAAAAGAACATCTTTATCAAATTTTCTGGCATTGAAAAAAATTTCACATTCATAATATCCACTTTTTTGGATCCCGAAATTCATTAGTGAATTTTGCAAGGAAAAAATTGATTCGGAAATACTAAGACTAGTAAATAATTCTGATGAAACTCGTGCATTATTTGTAAACAGGTCACGGACTGATCCTCTAATGAAAACAGACGATGAAGAACAGCCCACAACTAGCAGTGTTACAAAACAATTTCTGCAAAATGAACTTGAACAGTTACTAGATTCAAGTGATGAAGAAAATGACAACTTCAATAGTTTAAATACCGATATGAACTCGAAATTGAAAATTCTTTTTACGCAATATTGTAAGGAGAAGAAAATTATGATCTCGCGAGATCCACGTGACTGGTGGAGAACTCATGGAACAACTAATTATAAAGAGCTTTCTACGCTGGCACGGAAATCCCTCTCACCCCCGCCGGCAAGCGTTCCCAGTGAGCAATTGTTTAGCAGCGGCGGTCTTATTTATACTCCAACACGTAATAGGCTGCATGCTGAAAAAGCAGCTTAAAATATAATTTACCATTAATTAAATTTCAATATTAATGAAAATAAACAACAAATCATTAATTACATTAAAATATGTTCAAATAATGCTTAGCTAAAACTGTGTTAGAGAAAAAAAAGACTCTTTGAAAATAAAAACCGATAATTACAAATACACATACCGTATCTTTTAATTAGGATGTCTTAAAACATGAACTATTTAATTGTTATATTTCAGGCAATTAATCTAAAATTCTCGACTACTTTAACATACAATGACCTCAAAGTTTGTCAGAAAGTAAGTGTGTTGATTGCTACAAACACTGTTTGATTTGCGAAAATATTTCACTAATATAAAGCAACATTTTCTGTCAGTAAAGCTTCTTGTTATATAACTCAAGCTCAGTATCAGCTGATATTTTCATCAACAAATCAGCATCAGCAGATATTAAAATAAACCGTACCAGCAGCAACCCTGGTCAAGATTACTGGAAACTTTGAGGGAACGGAACTGGCCAGTTCTTATGCTATAGGATCAAATTCAAACATGTGTTGACTTTGTGAGGTAAATAATAAAAAGTTTACATTTTATAACCTACATAGATTAAATTTTTGAGGAAAATTGTTTTTAGTGGGACACACTTAATACCATAAGATCTACAATGACTTTAAATAAGAATATTAGATGGAATCAGAAGTAAATTTTTCACATTTTCTTTTACTTATTGATGCATTCCCACTCACTAATTATGTGATCGAAGCCGGTGCTTAACTTTACTGGTATTTTTTGAGTAAATTCTGTACACGAGAGTGTGTTTATCTTTCAGATGATAAACGTTAAGATCTATTGTTATACTTGTTATCATATGTATGTATGTAGATTATATTGAAGTTATGTGTAAAACCAATTCTGTACTCTCATCAGCCTACCGTGCCAAACGAAAACTCTTCTGAGGCTATAGTAGGTAGGAAAATCTTCGATAAGAGCTTTTGAACATGTAATGACTATGATCTCCTCTTTATACAATTAGCATACACATGTAATATACGCACGTTAGACTCCAAATATCTCCTGCCGGTTTTCGTCTGTTCAAGAATGGGAAAATGCTTGATTGTGAATGTTCACGACCGTGATCATGGTAATGCATCATTCAGCTTTATGCCGACGCTTAGGAGATAAAATTCATTACATTTTTTATAGCCAATTGAAGTTTATTCAACCATCAAAAAGTCTCATTTCATTTTAAGGACTGTTACGATTTTAGAGTAATTGTTGCTTGTACTCCGTGAACTTTCATCGTAAGAGACCGGCACGAGGTTGAAGTGGGAAGGGTTCTCATATAGAGATCAATTATATCTAAACTTACTTGGCATATTCACGTGACTTCCACCGGCACCTCACAAAAAATTCAAGTATTTTAATAAACTTTGTACTTATACGTCTAACAAAACTTCAGTAGCTCTTAGGGAAAATAACAAAAAAAAAACGCTACCAGTCAACCGAAAAGCACAACACAAACTGGTGACGGACGTCGGACAAACCCTAAAGCTAAAGAGAACGTACTATGAGATATTTTCGTTCATCGATTCGAGCACCCATTCCAAAGAAAAAATCATTTCTCTTCCAGGTCTGGTTCTGTAAGAAATTTTATTACGCATGTGCTAAACTTGACTCATATGCATTTCAACTTGTGCGATGGGAGCTTGGGAACATGCAGAAATCTAAACACGACAAGTGTCCGCTCGCGTTACCCATTCATCTTTTATCATCGATGATAATTAAGAAGCGGTAACCTGCGCGCCTTGTTTGCAACAACACCTCTAAGACATTCTTGAGATGTTGAATTGCATCTTAAGTTCATCGAACGGTAAATATTAATGAAGCAAGCGAAGAATAACATGGTAATTGTGATATCATTGCCAGAATGCCGGAGGAAGAATGTTGAAGAAGTGCATTGCTAACTCGCCGATTCACTTTTTCGACAAATAGTGTGTGACCAAGATTTTGGATATGAAAGTTGAATAGCTGTGGAAATTTTGAGAACAATACTTAGTGGCACATTTGGTGAATCAATAGATCCATTGTGGCTCACATTGTGTTATACATCAAATCCAACTGCGTAGTGAAAGCTAAAGAAGATGAGTTAAAACGGAATCACAGCACCTTGAGGTGTTGCATGAAACGCCTTTTAATTTTTGACTTCACATTCAGCAGCGATTAAATTTCGGCCCAAACACACTTCACATAAGAAGGTTTGATGTATAATTAAGCTAATCGAGTTATTTTCCTATATTTCTTTGCCAATCAATATTAATTTGCAAGGTTTTCGGTAATTTCGTCCCCTTCTGTTTACTGACTTTATGTAAAGGGATGGATCAAATAAAGCTACACATACATATTCTTGTTTCTCGTAGGATATATTCACACCAAACAAATTTCAAATAGATGCATAAAAGCTGTCACATTTAACTTACGATATAGTTATTTTTAATATTGAGCTTATTGTCGGCAAAACTTAACTAACGAATGTCCTATGCCCTGCAGTAGCTCATGTATTTGTCTCCAGTTTACTGTGACAAAGTGTAGACATCTTAACAATGACTTATTTCAGTTGCTGTTGGTAAAAAAGAATTCTAACAGCTCAAGTAAAACCCTATAGCTTCCATCCATGTACTACCCACGGCCCACCCTGCTTGACTTCGATAAATTCAAGGGATACGGCATTCCATTGTGGCTGCTACTAAATAGCTAAATACACCATACATATGATTAAAGAATGACGTTTATATATATAAATATATATATATATATATATATATATATATATATATATATATATATATATATATATATATATATATATATATATATATATATATATATATATATATATATAATGTTGTTTTATAATGCTTGGCTTCTAATCTCTCTACGCAGATGCAAATAAATAAGTTGAATAGTTTCTCTGTAATCAAAGTTTTATTTCATGAATCAGATCTTACACTAATGTTTATAATTCTCACCTGTATCAAAGAAACAACATTCAATGTTACTTATTCACTAATTTCGCTGTTTACAATTTTATCTTAGTTTTAGAAGTATCGCTTGGTTCTGTTTTATAAATTCTGGCTGTTAACTCTCAAATTCTATTTACATGTGAGTGAATCTTATTTCGCATTGTATAAGTCAAAATGGTTTAAGGAAGTAATAACTTCATTACATATATATATGTATATATATATATATATATATATATATATATATATATATATATATATATATATATTATATTTTTGTGGTTGGGAGGTGAATGTAATTTACGCACAAAGTGTCGAGCTCCCATGCTCACAAGCGACTGCACTACCCACTTAATACTCGTATCTCCCTGTCAATCCGAGAACCCTGCTTGGAACCGTTTGACATTATTCGGGCCAGGTCTCATTTTCTTACGCCGTGAAGCGCCTTCAAGTCAAGATATCCAACCTCTAGCTGGAGGGAAGAGGGGAACAGGAATTGCAAGACAAGCGGTCCAACAGTCCTTACGTCCCCGGCTGCTGTGAGTCCCTTTTATCTTTTAAGAATGCCCGAACAAAATGTGCCACCTGATTCCAGTTGTCAACCAATTGTGAAAATGCGTGGCAGGCAGCGTTTTTCTCTTCTGGGCAAAATCAACAATCGAGGGAAAGTGACTTACCAATCTTGTGCAGGTAAGACTGAAAACACCCATGCTCGCTCAAAAGCTGGGTTAAATCGAAGTCAATCTCACCATGTCTTCGATTTAGCCACGGTATAACATCCGGGATGAGGCACACAGTCCACCTTCCCTTCATGCAATTCACCCAAGATTGTTGCCAATCGTTGAGTGAGCGCTGTCTCTACTCGCGGGTAACCGTCTCCCTCGTGTCTTCGCTTCAACGCAAGTAAACAGAGTGACGCTCTCTTGCAAGGAGGGCAGTAACTCTCACCGCCGAATCAAATACTATCGGATATAAAGATGCAATCCTCAGTGCTCTTCTTCTCTGTACCTGTGCCAAGCGTTTTCGGTATACCTCCTTACTGAAGCCTTGCCCCTTATTTTTGCTCCATACTTTACCACTCATCAAGAGGTATCTTCTGGGCAGGTTGGGTCTCCCTACTTTGGCCATAAGTCGCCCCACAGCCGATACTCCCGAAGCAGCCTTGTCAGCCGTTGCCCTGATTTGCTCGGAGAAACTCATCTTTGAGTCGGTCGGTAACCCCAGGTACTTCATCGCTGGCTTCGATTCGATTAGTATGTCTCCAATACTGATCATCCTTACTCTAGGAATTCTCTTTTTTGTCAAGATGACCACTTCGGTTTTCTCCAGTGCTAAACTGAGCCCGCAAGCAGTCATCCAGTCTCTCACTCGGCGCATTAGCATACCTAGCGTCCGGTGGCAAGAGCCGCAACATCATAGCCGATCAAGCGTGACTCATCTGGCATCTCCAGTTTCAGTAGCCCGTCGTGAGATATGTTCCATAGGTCTGGACCAAGGATAGATCCCTGGGCAACACCCGGTGCAACTTTCAACCTTCTTTGTTCTTGTGGCGTGTTGTAGAGTAGGCTTTGCTCATTCAGGTAGTCCTCAGAGACTGCATTAGATATTCTGGAACTTGACAAGGGGCTTCCAGCGTACCCAGAATATCCACCAATCTAGCGAAGTTGAAGGCGTTCCTGAAGTCAAATGTCACCGGCAGAACGATCCGTCACTTGGTGCGGCAATATGCCTCTGCCTTTTGGACTGCCTTCACCCCCTCTGCAGTCACATCAATCGTGGAACATCATGCTTAACAGCCGTACTGCCGAGGAGATAGGTCCCTGGCAGCACGAATCGCGTCAGTGAGTCTTTCCTTGATGAGTTTCTCTATCACTTTCTCAGCCGTGTCTAGCATGCACAAAGGCAGTATGCAGATGGTGATCCGGGATGTCCCTCCCGCTTGCTGACCAGCACGAGCCTTGCCACCTTCTATCGTACCGGGAAAATCTCGTCCGTAGGCAAATGTTGAATGTGCTGAGCGGAAAGTCAGGGCAATGGTGATAGACAAGCTGCAACACCTCAGCTGGAACACCATTTGGACCTAGAGCCTTCCTCACTTTCACTGAAAGGACTACCTCTTCCAGTTCCAGCTGTTTGACGAGTGGACACTCGACGGCTGTTTCACCGTGGACAGCGTCAATGCGGTCGGGGTGGGTGGTGAAGAGTCCCCGCACTATCACGTCCATCTTTTCCGCATCATGTATACAAGGCTTTCATAGGGCAGCAAGCTTCCGCATGACGGACGGACAGAATGGGCGGGGAAGAGTGCCCGCAACATCTTGTCCATCTTTTTCGCTTCATGTATGCCAAGTATCCGTAGGGCACCAAGCTTTTGCATAACTAGCTTGTAGCCAAAGCCTCAAGGATCCGTATTCACACTGTTCACTAAATCTTACCAGCAGCGAGCCTTGCTGTTGTTAATCAATTTGCGAAGGCGTTTCCTGGCCACCTTCTATGCTGCTTTCCAGTTGCATGCCTCATCGTGATACTGCACCTGCTGAACTTCACGCCAACGTTTGTGACACTCCTTTCGCTTTTCAGCGATTTTGGTCAACCGCCAGTGCAACATGGGCTTGCCGTGCCTGGGTTTTCAACGGGGCGTAGAAGCATTGCAAGCAGCCGTGATGATGCCCATAGTTGAGTTCATCACGTCTTAAGCTGCCAGTTCTTCCGTCCTCTGCAAATCTATCCCTGTAGCGGAGCATATGCCGCGAACACCTGGACAAACCTCTTGATTGCACCCTTCCGATGTCACCAGCAATTGTAGAAGGTCGAGAAATGCACTGATGATCACTGGCTGAGTAATTCTATAATATTCTCCGACTGTTTATCCTCCATGCTAAGGACTCCAAGGTGAGTGTCACTTCCGGTATGGTTCCTTCACACCTAATATGGTGGAAAGTCGGCGTATGTCCGGTGTTTAGTACGATGAGCACTGTCCTGGCTACCATTTCTTGGATTCATTTTCCCAGTGGATCTGTTTGAGGCATACCCCATTCGATTGCTTTAGCGTTGAGGTCTCCCCCAACGAGCATGATGCCGTCTGCGTTCGAGACAGCGTTCTCCAAAGCTTTAGCAAAATTGGTATATGAGTCATTAACTTGTTGGCTCTTGTCAAAAGTAAGAGAGATAGTATTCATAAGTTCTACCAAATTAGTTATTGTCGAACGACCTGTAATAAAGCATTGCTATACATTTGCAAACAGGATACTTATGGCATCGTATATTCTGTTATGCTCAATTTGCTCATGGTGTTTGCCAAAACAAGACAGTAAAGAAATCGGGCAATCTTACAAGACTTGACTAAGATCTCCGGGCTTATGGATTGGAAAGCATGCTTCCAGATGTCGGGAAAGCGGCAGGAAGAAAGGCTGATGTTGAAAATAATTGATAGAGGCGTATAAAATAAAGAAAATAATGACTTTACGAACAGATTTGGTATTCCATCAGGACTCGGACCACCATTAATGTCAAATGTTCAATTTCCGATGGAGAGGTCATGATAGAGTGAACAATAGGGGAAGAAGAAGGACACGATGAGCATTTAGTGGAATTTGAAACCTTAAATGTGAGGGAAAAATTTAGCAAAAAGGTCACAGATAACTTGCCCATCAGAAGCTTGACAGTTATGCCATGAGAAGATACAAGGATTATGGGATGTTGTTTTCAGGGAACGGATGTATGACTCAGGCCTATTAGATTGCAGTAATGTTTCAATCATATAATAATACCTCCACATTGCGTTGTGAACCGCTTTTTTGACTTCTTTGCGAAGCAGTCGGTGGTTAGCGAGGTCAGTGTCAGAGTTAGGTTATGTACTGAAATTTTCTACGCACCTGGTCCTTCAAATAAAGAACGTCTGAGACTTCAGCTGAAAACCAGCTGGGGCTCTTTTTTCGAAGGGAACGGTAGGTAGGTACATGATTTATAATTATGCTACTCAGATTTTGGTAGAAAGTAGATGACGCTGTATTGACATTTAGCTGCTGTAGCAATAAATTCCAGTCAATATTATCCACTCTAGCCGGATGGCTGCATAGTTGGCTTTGCGGAAATCAAATCTTGAGGAAAAAGGAGTACGCTTAGACTGAAGTGTGAGAAAAGATAAACAAATCTCAAGCTGAGGATGATGGGGATCAAGCTTTATATATTTGGAGGGGGATTTTGAAATCAATGAGATTAAGGCAGGGTCGCTAATAAGGATAAAAGTTGATTGTTCGCGTTCGGGATTGTATTTACTTTCGAGAGGGAGCAAAGCAATAAAAGAGAAGAAAGCAGGATAGAGAGATCATTGAAAGATGTGAGGGTGTGATGGCGTGTGTCTCAACTTAGGCAAGGCATGTTGAAGTCAATACAGGTTAAAATAGTGTATAGGAAGTTGATACTATTGAAATAAGAATAGAATACAGAAAAAATAATTTTAATCGCGAAAAGGAGCCCTCCAAGGGATGCATACGCAAAGCAATATTAAACTTACGGCTTGAGAGATATTAATGAAGACAGTGATGCATTCTACTGGAAGTGGAGGGGAAAAGTCAGAGCAGAGTTTGCTGCCTAAAGCTTTATGAATAGTGATAATTACACCACTACCGTCTGATTTACCTGAAATCAAACGATCCCTATCAATAAGTTGACATCGTATAGTTTGAAAATTTCACTGCTGACGATGTCAGGAGTCAAGAATTAGCCAGGTTTCTTTTAAGCAGATGAAATCATCACCGGAGATCTAACATTCCGAGGAACCTCATAACCAGAACTCTTCAGAAGCAGAGCCTCATGTTACAGACAGCCAATGGTGCGCCTATTGTCACCTTCAGCACCCAGCAACTCATGCTGGAATTTGAGTTACGCCGCCCATCCCACTGGCCTTTCGTTATTGCAGACGTCCAAGCAGCGATCCTGACAGCCAACGCACTCAACTTTCACGGCCTACTTATTGACCTACGAAATCGATGTCTCTTGGACAACCGCATCAGCCTCTCTGCAGTCTGCGTCCTCGGCCAAGCTCTACCAGTGCATAGCATGAGCACCATGGCCAAGCCGTTGACCTTCGAAGGCACTACCGGAGGAATATACAAGCAGATCATCGCAAAGAACGCAAACACACCTCCAGGACCCGGTGAGTTAACTTTTATTGCTCACCTTACCGTTCACCCGCAGATAGTCTTACATGGCCTACCCATCTTCCCAAGCTCCGTCGCTTTGCGGATGAATGCCTCTCTGCAGTGGAAGCAGAGTTTGACTTCCTGTTGGAACGAGGCATAATTTGACCTTCGTCAAGCCAACGCGCCAGTCCCTTGCACATGGTGCCCAAAGATCGAGGCCGTTGGCGAGTTACTGGGTCATCTTTACCAGATGCCACATCTAGGAGACAGGTTGCCAATCACCAGGTCACAGATAACTTGCCCATCAGAAGCTTGACAGTTATGCCATGGGAAGATACAACGATTATGGGATGTTGTTTTCAGGGAACGGATGTATGACTCAGGCCTATTAGATTGCAGTAATGTTTCAATCATATAATAATACCTCCACATTGCGTTGTGAACCGCTTTTTTGACTCCTTTGCGAAGCAGTCGGTGGTTAGCGAGGTCAGTGTCAGAGTTAGGTTATGTACTGAAATTTTCTACGCACCTGGTCCTTCAAATAAAGAACGTCTGAGACTTCAGCTGAAAACCAGCTGGGGCTCTTTTTTCGAAGGGAACGGTAGGTAGGTACATGATTTATAATTATGCTACTCAGATTTTGGTAGAAAGTAGATGACGCTGTATTGACATTAAGCTGCTGTAGCAATAAATTCCAGTCAATATTATCCACCTCTAGCCAGATGGCTGCATAGTTGGCTTTGCGGAAATCAAATCTTGAGGAAAAAGGAGTACGCTTAGACTGAAGTGTGAGAAAAGATAAACAAATCTCAAGCTGAGGATGATGGGGATCAAGCTTTATATATTTGGAGGGGGATTTTGAAATCAATGAGATTAAGGCAGGATCGCTAATAAGGATAAAAGTTGATTGTTCGCGTTCGGGATTGTATTTACTTTCGAGAGGGAGCAAAGCAATAAAAGAGAAGAAAGCAGGATAGAGAGATCATTGAAAGATGTGAGGGTGTGATGGCGTGTGTCTCAACTTAGGCAAGGCAGGTTGAAGTCAACACAGGTTAAAATAGTGTATAGGAAGTTGATACTATTGAAATAAGAATAGAATACAGAAAAAATAATTTTAATCGCGAAAAGGAGCCCTCCAAGGGATGCATACGCAAAGCAATATTAAACTTACGGCTTGAGAGATATTAATGAAGACAGTGATGCATTCTACTGGAAGTGGAGGGGAAAAGTCAGAGCAGAGTTTGCTGCCTAAAGCTTTATGAATAGTGATAATTACACCACTACCGTCTGATTTACCTGAAATCAAACGATCCCTATCAATAAGTTGACATCGTATAGTTTGAAAATTTCACTGCTGACGATGTCAGGAGTCAAGAATTAGCCAGGTTTCTTTTAAGCAGATGAAATCATCACCGGAGATCTAACATTCCGAGGAACCTCATAACCAGAACTCTTCAGAAGCAGAGTTCGACTTCCTGTTGGAACGAGGCATAATTTGACCTTCGTTAAGCCAACGGGCCAGTCCCTTGCACATGGTGCCCAAAGATCGTGGCCGTTGGCGAGTGACTGGGTCATCTTTACCAGATGCCACATCTAGGAGACAGGTTTCCAACCACCAGCTCCCAAGGCGAAAGCCATCGCAGACTTTCCCAAAACTTGCTGCCTCCTCACAGTTGAAACGTTTCCTTGGGGTGCTCAGATTCTATCGCCGCTGCATACCAGACGCCACCGAGTTACAAGCACCACTTTTCGAGCTACTGAAAGGTTGTAGCAATGAGAGATCGCAAATCTCTTGGACACCCGACGCTGAAGCCGCTCTTGGAAGCTACAAGCAAAGCATCGCCACAGCAACAACAGCAGCATTCCTTTCACCCTCGCACCAATTGGCCCTATGCACCGACGGATCTAACATAACTATTGGGGATTTTGCTCGAGGAATTTATCCGAGACCGAGCAGCGCCGCTCCACCTATGACAAAGAGGTTTTGGTAATCTTTGCTGCAATCAAGTTTTCCCAGCGCATTCTGGAGGGGAGGGACTTCACGGTCTACACCAACAATCGACCACTCACCTTTACCCTGACACAACGCTTGAAAAAAGCCTCGCCCGGCCACAGCAGACAGTTAGATTTCATCGGCTAATTCAACACACGATTTTAGTATACACCAGGAGAAGACAACTCTCTCACGTAGAAATAGCACGGTACTCTCCCCACTTACTGCTCGAGCCATCAGAGATCCAGGCCACAGATGACCAGTTGCCGCACCTCCTGGTGAGCTCCCGCTTCAAGCTGCATAATTTGGTTTTGGACTGCTTCTCTGCGCGTTACATCGAGTTCAACGGTGCTACCAAGCCTTACTTGCCAGCAGGGCTCCGCCGCCAAGCCTTCGATACCGTACACTAGCTAACGCGTAGCACTGAAATTTTTCTGGCTGAGTCTACGAAAGAATGTTTAGCGCTGGGCCAAGCAATGTGTACCATGCCAGCGCTCAAAGGTCCATCGCCAAAACCACCCTGAGCTAAGTAGCTTCAAGACGCCGGATGGGCCTTTTGACCACATCCATGCCGAACTTATTAAACTGCCGCAGTGTGATGGCTACGAGAACTGCCTTACTATCATCGACCAGTATACAAACTAGCCTCAAGCAATACCAGTACATGACACTGGATCGCCATATTAAGCGCGCCACGTGAGATCACCTTAGACCAATGCCGTCAGTTTGAAGCCGAACTCCTCAATTAACTTGGTCTCCTGCTGGGATCCCAAAGCGCCCACACTACACCATACCATCCACAAGCCCATGGCATGGTGAAACGGATGCACCGAATGCTCAAGAGTGCGTTCCCGAAACTCCTTGGCTGCAAGCACTTCCTGCAATCCAGTTGGAATTGCGCACTAACTTCAAGGAAGACCTGCAAGTCTCCCCAGCAGAGATGGTTTTCGGCACGTCGCTATAAGTCCCAGGCGAATTCATCGCACCTCAAACAATACCAAACAGTTGCACAAAGAATTTCGTCACAGACTTATGCCACCTATTCAAAGCGATTTATCCGGTCCCAAAAACCAGGCACACCGAACACCATCCGTTCATCTTCAAGGGCCTCACCACCTGCAAATATATGTTCCACCGCATCGACACAGTCAAGAAGCCACTCGACCAGTCATACTTCAGACCCCATATGCTCATCGAAAGGGTCAGCGACCGCACCTACGTCATAGATGTAAATGGTGTAGCCAAGATCCTCTCCAGTGGTCACCCTCACTACCACCACAGTCGCACACGCTTCAGTCATCATCAACACCCCCGTAGTTGCCCACGCCTGCGCCCTTACTATCAACTAAGGCATTTCAACCCCCCGCAGGGGGAATGCCGATCGACAAGAGCACAATTGGAGGCTGGCATTCTTTGGGGAGTTCTGCCCCCACGTACCCGAGGAAATTCCCGCAGGGAGAATGCCGTTCGACAATAGCACTCTTGGAGGCTGGCATTCTTTGGGGAGCGCCGCCCCTACGGACCCGAGGATATGGGGGACGCCGTGAGGTAACGACTCTGATTGCATCTGGACTACGCTTTGGACAATGAACTGGAATTGATGCTTTGGGCTGGCGGATGTGATGGTTTTGACCTAGTTGCTTTGCACAGTAGCGCCGAGGTGAAACTCGTGTGTGAACGGCTCCAATTCAACTATCATACCGTCTCTGTCTCGGTCAAACCTTGGCAGGCCTCGGAGTACGTTTGAAGTTCGCACCATTGGGTTGGTGGTGTTGGTTCGGTTGAGACGAACTCCCGATTAGCGCTGGTCTGGCTCTGAGCACTTGTCCCCATAAGGGCTTGTGCCAACCCTCGCATGGCCTCCCTGCTCTGCAAAGATAACCATGGGGCCAAAAAGGCGACTACACACACGAACGGAGAAAGTCGCTCCGAGGAGGGACCCAACAAAACTGGAACAAACAAAAACAAACGACTTAAAAACATCCAAAAAAGAAACAATACAAACAAAAAATAACAACAACGACGTCGCAACCAGCGGTTGCAGCCACGATGTTAACAGTACATCGAGAGCGGTACTAACCATGACAAAAACGAAGAATAACACAATGACAGGGAAAGCAGACAAAAAACGGAGAATAGCAGACAGTCTGGTTCAGACTGAGATTCCTGCGGCATTCGGGCGCAGCAAAAACATGATACGAATGCCAGAGCGTCCTATTAAGGAGCAGCGGGAAACTCTGCAGGACGCTTAAGATGTTCGAGTGGTGGAAGATAACATAAAGAGCACAAAAAATTCGATTTTCACTGCTGCGATCGTTACCGAAGCAACCGATGCAAGGGTCGAAAATCCCGACACAGCAAAGAAACATCCTGAAGCCAACGAGGAGATCACGGCACGAAAAGCAACGAGTGACCAGACACCGCGTGAGTGCACTGCCAACGTCGAAAATGTGGCGGGAGAACTGCATTCGGAAATGGAACGCGATAACCTCTCCCAAGGATGGTTGTAAGGTACAATTGCCGCCCAGCGATACAAAGAAGAAACAATACTCCAAAAAGCGGGAGACGTTCTGAAAATAATACAATCTACATGCGGCTCCCCAAAAATCAGCAAAGCAGTAAAGGTGGGGCTCCTTGAACTAGAGGAGCTCCTAGATCGCATAGGGCACTATTGGAGGAGCTGGTTAAGGGCCGAAGACGAACAGAAGGCTAAAGAGGTGCTTGGGGCGAAATCTAAAGGCGACATGCAGAAAGCTCCACCATTGAAAGTCAATAAAAGAATGGCGTCTAGCCCAATCAAAGGAGATCGGGATAGAAGAAGGAAGGAAGAGGCACTTGATGGGCGTGGAGCAGAGTTCCAGACAGTATTCACAAAAGGAGCGAAGAAAACCGCTAAGAAACTCCTTCAAAAAAAACCAGAAAGTACAGTTTGCACGGACGCCCAAGCAGAAAAAGGACCTGATGCAAAACAGGAAGGGCAGAAGCCCCGAAGAAGACCCCGGCAGCAGGCACTGCTCGTAAAGCCCCAAGATGGCCGATCCTAAGCGGAGGTAGGAAACGTAAGGCCCGAAGACATGAACACTACCATTAAAGTAGTACGACCAACGCGGTCGGGCCACATACCGGTCGAATTCGCAGCAGAGGCCGGCAATAAAGAAGCATTCTGCGACGCAGTAAAGAAAGTCCTCGAGCCGATGGCAACGATCAAAATACGAGACGTTGACTGCGTGATGGATCTGGCCGAGGTAGAAGAGGCCATCAAAAGGAAGTTTACTAGCGTGGGAAGGATCAAAGTGAGACTGACACCAGAAAACAACAGGGGACAACGCATGGCCATAGTTGACTTGACCAAAAAGGACGCCGAACGATTCCTGAACAAGGACAAAGTACGAATTGGGTGGGTTGATTGTAGGATACGGCGAAGAGCAACGCCTCTTCAATGTTTCAAATGCCTTGAATATGGTCACACCACACAAGTATGCAAAGGACCCGATAGGAGTTCCCTATGTTACAAATGCGGTGAAATGGAACATAAAAGAAAAGAGTATACGAAGGGGCACACTGTATTCTTTGCAAGGATGCTGATCCAAAACCTGATTTCGGGCACTTCTTGTGATCAGGAAAATGCCAAGTGTTCCAGGAAGCCCTAGCCAAGGCAAAATCAGAGCTCCGATGACCCGCATCCTGCAGCTAAGCCTACACCGCAGTTCAACCGCCAAAAATCTGCTTGAGCAGTTTGCGAGGGACATGAAAGCCGACTTCTTGCTGCTGAGTGAGTAACACTATAATTAATGTCCTGCATTATGGTATCCTGATGAAACTGGTACTGCCGCCATCTGGGTTCGGAACAGTGACTTCCAAGCGGAGAGTTGTGGACGGGGGAATGGTTTCGCGTGGGTTCGGTGCTCAGGGATCACCTTCTTTAGTGTGTACCTAACGCCTAACGATTCGATATCAATTTTACCAAGCCAAGCTTCAGGCTTTGGAGGGCGCTGTCTCGAACGCAGAGGGCAAAGTGCTCGTTGGGGGTGACTTCAACGCTAAAGCAATCGAATGGGGCATGCCTCAGATGTATCCGCCAGGATGGCCCTCATCGTACTAAACTCCAGAAATACGCCGACTTTCCGCCGTATTGGCTGTGAGGGAACCATACCGGACGTGACATTCGCCTCGGAGTCCTTAGTACGGAGGATACACAACTGGAAAGTATTAGAGGACTACTCAGCCAGTGATCATCAGTGCATTCTGCTTGAGATAAGTGATGCTGTCTCCCGACGTCCGTGCTCTCGGCTTTCTACAACTGGATGGAATATCAGATGGATGGACGTCGAGAGGTTCGTCGAGGTGCTCACAGCAGGTGAGCCGCTGCAGAGAGCTTCGGAGGGGACACAAGAACTGGCAGCTCAAGACGTGATGAACTCTACTATGAGCATCATTACGACTGCTTGTTGCGCTTCTATGCGCCGCTGAAGACCCCGGCACGGCAAGTCCCCAGTGTACTGGTGGTCAACTGAAATCGCTGAAAAGCGAAGGGAGTGTCACAAGCTTCGACGTGAGACTCAACGGGCGCGGAACCGTGACGAGGCAGCAGTCGAGTGCCCACTCTTCGCACAGCTGGAACTGGAGGAGGCAGTCCCCTTCTTGAAAGCGAGGAAGGCTCCAGGTCCAGATGGTGTTCCAGCTGAGGTATTGCGGCTCGTCTATCACCATTGTCCTGACTTGCTGCTCAGCACATTCAACGCTTGCCTACGGGACGGGGTTTTCCCGGTACGATGGAAAGTGGCGAGGCTCGTGCTGATCAGCAAGGGGAATGGAAATCCCGAATCGCCGTCTGCATACCACCCGTTATGCATGCTAGACATGGCTGGGAAAGTGCTAGAGAAACTCATCAAGGGAAGACTCACTGACGTGATTTGTGCTGCTGGGGACCTATCTCCTCGGCAGTACGGCTTTAGAGCAGGACGTTCTACCATTGATGCGACTGCAGAGGTGTTGAACGTGGTCCAAAAGGCCGAGGCATACAGTCGCACCAAGCCACGGATCGTCCTGTTGGTGACACTCGATGTCAGGAATGCCTTCAACTCCGCTAGATGGGTGGATATTCTGGACACGCTGGAAAACTCTTTTCAAGTTCCAGAATATCTAATGCGGCTTTTGAGGAACTACCCAAAGGACCAAAACCTGCTCTACGACACAACACAGGGCCAACGAAGGATGGGAATTACATCAGGTCTTGCCCAGGGATCTATCCTTGATCCGGACCTGTGGAAAGTGTCTTACGGCGGGCTACTGAGACTTGAGATGCCAGATGAGTCACGCTTGGTCGGCTATGTGGGTGATGTTGTGGCTCTGGTCGCTGCATGCACCGTTGAACAAGCGCAACTTAGGCTAGGTATGCTAATGCGCCGAACGAGGGACTGGATGACTGCTCGCGGGCTCAGTTTAGCGCTGGAGGAAACGGAAGTGGTCATCTTGACAAAAAAGAGAATCCCTAGAGTAAGGATGATCAGTATTGGAGACAAACAAATCGAATCGAAGCCAACTGTGAAGTATCTGGGGCTACTGATCGACTCGAAGATGGGTTTCTCTGAACAAATCAGGGCAATGGCTGAGAAGGCTTCTTCGGGGATATTGACTCTGAGTCGATTTATGGCCAACGTAGGGGGACCCAGTCCATCAAGAAGACGCCTCTTGATGAGTGCTGTAGGGTCAGTGCTACTGTACGGAGCAGAGGTACGGAGCGACGCTCTCAGCAAGGAGGTATACCGAAAACGTTTGGCACAGGTACAGAGAAGGGGAGCACTGAGAATTGCATCTTCGTATCCCTAGCCCTCCTTGCTAGAGAGCGCCGTGCTATTTACCTGCGCCGAAACGAGAATGCGAGGGAGATTGTTGTCCGTGAAGAGAGACAGCACTCGCTCAACGATTGGCAGCAGTCTTGGGTCAATTGCACGAAGGGAACGTGGACTGCGTGCTTCATCCCAGATGTGAGACCCTGGCTAGATCGAAGACATGGTGAGACTGACTTCTATCTGACCCAGCTTTTGAGCGGGCACGGGTGTTTTCAGTCTTACCTGCACAAGATCGGTAAGTCACGGTCTCGTAATTGTCGATTTTGCCCAGGAGAGGAGGACAATGCCTGTCACACATTTTTTGCGTGTACAGAATGGGTCAGGCTGCGAAGGAAACTCTACAGGGAGACGGGAGAGCTCACCCCAGATAATATAGTTGCGGTGATGCTCAAATCGGTTGACAAATGGAACCAGGTGGCACATTATGCTCGAACAGTCCTAAAATATAAAAGGGACTCACAGCAGCCGGGGCGCTGGGGCTGGGGATCGCTTTTCTGGTACTTCCTTTTCCCCTCCCGCTAGGAAAGGAACTCCCCAGCTTGAAGGCGCCCCACGGCGTAACAAAACGAGACCTGGCCCGAAGTAATGTGTCAAAAGGTTCCAGGCTGGGTTCTCAGGTTGACAGGGGAGGTGTTTAGTGGGTAGTCCAGTCACGCATGGGAGTCCCACACTCTGTGCATAAATGGCATTCACCTCCCTACCACAAAAAAACAGGGTATTTCAACCAGCTCAAACAACAAAACCCAGCTGCTATCATGAAAAATGTCATATTTTCACTCCCTTCATCAAACGCGAAGGCCATTGAGGAGGGAGTGACTGAAGCGGCACGGAGTGTTGCAACGCCAGCGCAGTCTTTACGGCGTAAAAAGATCCTCACCCCTCGAGAAATCTTCACCTGCTGCCGAGTTCACATATCAGCGGTGCAAGCAACTTCCCCGTGAGAAATAGGAAAATTTGCTTGAGCCACTCTTCTAGGTTCTCATAAGTCAATATACCTGAGAGAACCAAGGCAAACTTCCTATAGGTTTCATCGACATCGTCTATAGGTTTCATTAACATCGTCTACGAGTTTCATCGACATCGTCTACAGGTTTCGTCATCATCCTCCGTCAAGAGCTGCCAGCTGCACCTATCTGTTTTTGTCTCCAATAAAAGGAGTAACAGTTGAACTCTAAAAAAATATCGAAAATGTGGGTGAATTTGTGTATTTAGGCGCCAAAACTACAAGAACAAGCAATAACAGAGACGAAATACGGCGAAGAATACAGCTCACAAATAAAATATTCTATTCATTTTTGAAGATATTGAAGACCGGCTACATATACAGATAAAAAAACTCTTAGGATACAAACCTGTGTGATAGTGTGAAACATGGACCCCAACTCAAGCATCGGCAATCATATTGAACGCCTGTGAGCATCGAGTCCTGGGGTGAATAATCAGAATGAAGCTAGACGTGGGCCACTGGCAAACTCGATCCAAGCATGAGCTGTATGCATTTTTTGACGATTGTAAGACTGCAGAAGCTCCAATGGGCTGGTCATGTGAATTGTTTGGATGAACAATGGATACCCAAAAAGGAAATTAAGGGGGAAGACCGGTAGAGAAACCACAGAAACGCTTGTCTGACTTGGTCAACGGAGACGGTTCATCGCTGCTCGAATTTCAAAATAGAAGTACGTGGTCAACAGATTAAGATTGTTGAAGTTGCTTAGTGCAGGAAGCGAATGCGCGAAAAGGGCTGTAGTGCAATGAAGGAGAGGAATAAATATTAATTGGCAGCGGTGTTCATAAAGCTATTCATAAAGTTGTCCAGCATATTTGGCAACATATTTGTGTGGTGCACAAAAGGTGGCAAGCTACAGTGCTAAAACTATAGAAGCATATCACTTCTTTGTACGGGGTACAAAATATTTTCAAATATCTTAGAAACAAAATCAGATCATACGCCAATAGTATTCTTGGGGAGTGTCAAGGCGGCTTTAGAGCACGTCGATCGACGATATACCAATTGTCTACAGGCAAGCAAATACTTGAGAAATACTGAAAGTCCAACACAGACGTCTGCCAAATTTTCGTTGATTTTAAGCAAGCATACGACAATATTGATTGTTACATACTGTACCAAATAATTCTTTGCTTTGTTATCCCAGCCATAGTCCGTCTTACTAAAATGACAAAGACGCCGACGGCATCCCAAGCCCGCATCAGTAACCAACTCACCGACGCCTTTGACACAAATATCGGACTAAAGCCGGGAGATGGGCTGGCTCCAATGCTGGCTCCAACGCTGGCCCTTGAATACGCCATAAGAAAGCTCTCTGTCCATACAAGAGGTACGTTACTATACAAGTCGAACTCAGTGGTAGCCTATGTTGATGACATCAAGATTTCTCACGGACGCTAACAACTACCAAAGAACTTCTCCCGAAACTCTACAGCGAAGCAAATCAATTAAAATATAACAAAGCTCATGATACAGTTGAAGAAAACTACCTCAAGCACGCTAAGTATCACACTTGCGAAAACAATATAAAGAATGTGGATAAATTTGTGAATTAAGGTGCCAAAATAACGAGAACCTGCAATGAAAGAGACGAAATATGCAGAAGAATACAGCTTGCAAATAAAATATTTTATACACTTTAGACGATCTTGAAGGCCGGTTACATACACAGGAAAACAAAGCTTCAAGTATATAAATCTGTGATGAGACCTGTGCTATGCTATGGTTGTGAAATATAACACCCGCAAACATATTGAACGCCATGAGCTTCGGATCCTAATGGGCTGGCCACGTGAATTGTATGGGTGAACAACGGATACGCAAAAAGGTATTCGTTGAGAGAACTGAAGGGTGGAGACCAGTAGGAAAACCGAGGAAATGCTGGTCTGACTCGGCCGATGAAGACAAATTATCACTGCTCGGATTTCGAAATCGCAGGACACAGTCAATGGACCGAGGTAGTTGGAGGCACTTGTAGCAGAAACCGAAGATCCGAGAATGGCTGCAGTGTTACAAAGAACAAGAATAAATATTAAATTTTAACATTAATCAAATTATTAGTATTTTTTTACTCTTTGTGAATATTAGCATTCAAACATATAGAAGGCAATGTCAGCTCAGAGTTTTTAATGATATGAATAAAACCTCTTGACCTAAATATCATATAAACATTCAGAACTAGAACAAAATAAATGAAAAAGAGTACTAATATTAAAAACACAATTCCTAAACCTTAAAAACAAACTTTTTTAAATAATTTGAAACTCTAGGAATATTCCATTTAATGTTAGGAACAACATAAACTTTATTCATACATATAGTTTAATGATTCGTCCACTAACACAGCCATCGGGTTATGGTTTTTTGTTGTTATTGTAGGGACTTTCGTCAGGAGTGGAGAGTCCTTGCACGCGGACCCCACCATTGGGACCATGAGTCAGGTTGAGAGGGGTACAAGGGGCTACCAACTTCACCTGGATGCCTCACTTTCTTCATTGCATTACAAGTTTCTTGACGGTGGCGCGGTAAGTTTCTGACAGCGTGCAGCAAACAAGAACGGTAAGTATTAGGAAATATGAGACCTTTTACAGTCGTGCCTGCGCCTTCCAGCATTTTTATTCTCCGCTAGATGTTTCTTCACCCTACAACACGCGTATGCAAAAAATAATTTGTAGTGGAACTTGGTCCCTGGAGAAAGAATCTACCTCACGGCACCGCAGATGCTCCGAGTAGCCTACAAGCACATGCACGTATTTCTGGAGCAAGTCACCCTCAGTAAGCACTGGTGCCTGGTTCACTCAGGCAGCACGATACTGCTACAAGTGCTTCACAAATAGTCAACAACCCATTCAAGTACCATAATTTTTCTAAAAACATCTCATAGCACTTAAAATATCAACTAAAACTGGGAGCATTCCAGGGGCTGAAGAAGATGCCCTGGTAAGCTCTTGGAATGGACGGAATACCGACATAATTGCACCAACCCAGAAGAATATACCTACACACACCTAGTGTTGAATATGAACAAAGTAGCAGCTACTAGATGCCTGGTGGAAAAGCATTATATGTCTCTCACTTAAAAAAGGGAGTCAGGCTACGCTATGTGTGTCCAAAGTCATTGAACGAAGACTGAATCTCTATTATGAAAATATCATGGCAGATTACCAAGGTGGTTTGCGAAGTGGAATGTCTACGATTGACCAGATATTTTCAGTAAAACTGGTGCTCGAATAGTGCTGGGAATATAATATTGAGGTGCACTAGCTCTTTTTAAATTTCAAGTAAGCATACTATAGTGTTGACAGAAAATTATCGTACAATATAATGCTTAACATTAGCGTTCCAGCGAAACCCGTCCAATGCTAAACACCGAGTCTAAAGTTAATGAGGAGCCCTGAAACAGGGGAGTGGTTTACCCAAATGTTGTTCAATTTTCCTCTAGACCGTGTAGTCAGGAAAACACTAGAAGACACCATGGACACAATACCCTACAAGACTACGGCGTACGAGTAACATTATGTCCAGATCAATTCCAGATGTGAAGGATGCTTTCATACGGCTGGGATTAGATGCAGAAAAAGTTGGCTGGTCTACGAAACTAAAACTAAATTCATGACCCAAGCAAGGGAAGGCATGCCTATACAAAAAAAAACCTGACCTTAGGAGACTACAACCTTTATAGTGTGGATAGCTTCCTATACTTAGAAGTCTATCTTGATAGAAATGGCATAAAAAAGAATGAAATATGGAAAATATAAACGTAGCAAACAAAGCCTACTTCCCAGTTCTTCATATGCTAAGATCTAGGTATGTTTACAGGGGATATAAGGTTTGTGTATACAAGACCTGTGTTGCTATATGGATATGATACCTAGATTTTCACACATGTTCCCAAAGAGGTCCTAGACGTATTAAAATGCAAAGTGCTCAGAAAAAAATTTCATTACAACAACGAGTTATATAATCTTTATCATGGCCCAGCTATATCCGCATGCGCAAAGCAAACTGCTATGTGCAGGGCATGTAGAGGAAATGGAAAAGCATAAGCTTTCTAGATGAATATGAAAGGATAGAACGCAAAGGAAACGCCCAATTGGGATACCGAAGAAATGGTGGGAAGATTCAATGGATGCTGACAGTAGATCCTTACTTAAAATTTTCAATCGGGGAAAAAGGTCACACAACCGTGACAATTGGATGCAACTATTAGAAGACACTGGTTAGACCAGTTTTGACATATGGATGTCAGATCTGGTACAACCAGAGCGCTAGTACTATGGAAAAATTAAGAGTTTTCGAAAGGAAATGTCTTCGTGCATGTACTGGTTTGCACAGAAAGCCTGAGACGGATTGGAAACATTATATATCGAATAGAAGAATTTATCAAACTGTTGAAGTGACAAGAGTCGATATCTTCATATTGAAACTTCTTCGGAATCATATCGCAAGATCTGTGACTGTGAGTGAAAACCCTTGGATTTCACAGCCGTTCCACCCTACAGACGGGTATATAGCAACTTGCCTCGCTACTTGCTTCATTCCTCCAGAAACATTCATGTATTTGGACATGAATCGATATGTTTTTGATTCTGACGGCGTCCCAGACATATATCACATATATCGACGGGCCATCGATAAGAAGATAAAATATCCTCCTAATTTGAGTTCACGAGACCAACGGTTTCAATGGAGATACTCATTTGCTAGATTCGTTGAAGCTGATCGAGATGAGACGGCGCAATCCAGGTATTGGTGGCTGAATGACAATGTCTAAATTATTCGTGTTTATTTTCCAGTTCTGGTGTTTTTCGTTATTTCGTTTTTTTTTTTTTTGAGTTTCAGCTCATTATTGCTACATTTAGTGCTGTTGTTTATTTTTGTTAAAAATTAGGTATAGGTTAGGTATATGTAATGTTTTCTATATTCCGTTAGAGATAAGATTAAACACTTAGGTTAGGAACATTGTTGCAGAATTTTTTTAAGTATAAGATAAAGTTTTTGATTGTATTATATTAGAAATAAGTTACAACATATTAGGTGTAGGATCAAAGTTTCACTGTTGTGTCTTAATTATAAATAATTTTAGGATAGTGTTGGTTGGTTTTTTATCCTTTTTCCAATTGAATTTTAAAAATATGTAATAATCGTAATTAATTGAATTTGCTATAGTTTCTTTTGATGAAATGAGTTAATGATAACGTACAAATTTAGAGAACCATTTGGGCCATTAAGTTTTTTTGATTGTTAATGTTTGGAATTTGCTTTATATTCTTTTAAAATTTATAAGGATTAGTATTAAATAAAGCGCTTTTGACTTTGACTTTGACTTTGATGCAACTATTAGTGGAGGTGACTACTGCTGGAAGCGACTATTCCTGGAGGTGAAGGCCCGAACTGGAGCTTTGGCACAAATGATGATGATGAGTGTTTCAATTAAAACGCTAAGCATTTTGATTAGAACGCCTGAGACATTTTACTCGGATAAATGTTTTAATTTAAATGCCAAGATGTTTTAATAGTGACAACTAAACATTTTATGTCAATTTATCTTGGTCTATCAATTGCTTTCAAATATATCACGAAAAAACTTTTACTTCCCTATCAATCAAGTCAATACGTTTGTTTTGCATGTATCGGTATCGTTAAGTACTGAGAAATATCTATAATGTTTGATTGATTTTTCATTACATGGTTCTTTGGCCTTGCTTAAATTTGAGATGGTGATGGCTGCTAGACATCAATATGCAGCTTATGCATACTATTTTGGAGCCGTATTTCGTAGCACCTTTTTCGCATGGCTACTGAATGATCTTTCCAACTTGCTAACTTTGAATTTCCATGACATTGTTTGTTAAATATAAGATTTTTACATTGAATGAATCGACCGATTATATCGATTCAAATATCACATGCATGAATCGTTAAACGTTATAATTAAAATGCCTACTGTCTGGTGTTTTAGTTAAAATCTCTAGGCACTATGTTTTAATTAGAACGCCTCGGTGTTTTAATTAAAACGTTTTAGATGCACTTAAAAAGTGTTTTAAAATCAGGACGAGAACTAAAACACATAAAAGGTTTTAATTGGAAACGTTTGGATTTTTGTATTGGTGATGGCCATATAGCACAAAGATGCAAGCGGCCTGATAAGAGCTATAAGCTTGGTGAAATGGGTGACAAAGTGGAAGAGTATACGAGTGAGATAAATTGCATCTCCTTCAAGAACGTTTACACCCCCCCTAGTTTCTTGACCTGAAACATGTCCAAGGAACAAAGGTCTCTCTCGCCAAGGACCTACTAACCAGTTTATGAAAGAAATGGAAGCCAAATCACTAATACAGGCTGTCTGCTGGTGGATTTGGGATTTCAACATCAATTCAAAAAGAAATTACAAAATGCTTTTCGCTTCTGGCATCTGTGGGTTCTTTTCCGCTCAATTTATCAATTGATTGATGCATGGCTGAATAAAGTTTATTTCTTCTCCATTCGCTACGGCTAAATAGTCGGCACAAATGGTTAAATTTCATCAAACCACATAAAAACTTTATGTTCTTATTGTCACAGAATGCTTTATTGATCTTGAATGTGGTGATCATAAAAAATTGTCATTTTGAAAAATAAAACAATAAATAAGATTTCCATTTCTTCAACGTCAATTGTGACTACTATTATATAAGATAATTGAAATTGAAAGATAATTGAAAATACAAGGCATCAACTTCTCTATCTCAATGATTATAATGCCCATTTTCTTTTCAAAATCAGTTGCCAATTGCAACGCATTATAATTTCGATTATTAACCATCACAACCTAATTCGAATTCGCACGTAATGAAATTTAAACAGGAAACTCCAAATGATCTACCAGCTGATAAAACCACATGATGATAAAGATAAATTTTCGGAACACTATGAAGACTTCACCATATCTGATAGGATATTTTTTAAGGCGATTAAATTAATAATAACACAATCCTTTATCACACCATGGAACTCATAAATCAATTATTCGCAGAAACTCCTTCGGTATCGTTGAAGCCCGCCCATCCATCCATTCCACCAGGGTAAAAGAGATCCAACATCCGGTTGTCTGCACAGAATTGACCTCAAGCAATTACCTAGATTTGCCCCAGTTTGTTTCAAGAAAAAATATTATAGCAACGGAAAACAGTTGGTTAATAACTTGTAGAAAAAAAAACGTTTTTTTATGGTAATCACGGAAAGATCTTAATTCGAAAACGAAATTTTCTTGGATACGTTTTCGACAATTGCCATCAATTTTTCACACTACTTAAGGTGCTCGCTTAAAGGAATTGGGCTTTATAAAGCCTCAGGAGAAAAGTCAACGAATTAGGAAACTTCTGAATATTAAGGTCAAAGCAAGGAGCGAATCATTCACAGCTGAAGTAGTAATCCTGGAAATGCATAATATACTTGTTATTGTGAACTGCTTACCTGACCATAGGATGGCAAACATTGTTGCTAAATTGAAACTTTTCACTTACAAGCACACTCACTGATTGCTCTAAAAACTGCAGACCGATTAAATCCCGCAAACTGCGAAAATCACCTGTTAGCTCCAATGATCCAAGTCATTCGCTGGTTCTTTCGGATTCCAGTCATGTTTTATATTAAGAGAATGAAATGCTAAGACGGAGTGGAGAATCGCAAAAAAACTAAGGTTTGTGTGCTCACATGAATACTCAGCGAAGCTTTGACCAAACGAGCAATACTAAGCTTAAATTGGCTTCCAATCAACGATTTGTAATACGAGCGGTAAACAAGTGAAACACTTTCGTAGTCTGTACTCTCATTCTCAGCCGTTCGTCTGGATCCACAAGCGATTTTCTGAAATGGCCGGTAAGTACCTTAATTTATTACTTATACTTCCAAGATATTCTTTATCACAACAAACTCCGCAATTAATATCTGCTATCGATTACGGAGTATTTTACTGTGCTCGCGATTGCGGCAGATTCGTATTGTATACATTCATGTCAGGTTAACCCTTGGTCGTTCCAAACCCACGTTAATACCGCACAAAGTTTAATTGCGTAAATGTTTGATTAAACATACTCGTATCTAATCAGTGGTGTATGTGTGAATAAAAAATTATTTGTTGATAGTGATAATTTAGAAGAGAACCTAAAAATGTGTAATATTTGAATTTCTCTTATTTGAAATCAAATTTATTCTAGGTTTGAAAGAAAAAGCAGCGATTGGTGTCGGCGTTGGAATAGGAATAACAGCATTGACCGGCGCCTACTATTGGTACCAACGACGACTTCGCAATGCATACCCCAAGGAGTGGAGACGCGTGGGAACAATCGTTAAATTAGCATTCACTCCAATTAAATCATGCCAGACAGTTTACTTGAACGAGGCAGAGTGCAAGCTAACAGGCCTGGAAGGCAATCACTGCCGCGATCATATGTTCATGTTGATTGACGATTCTAATAGCGTGGTCACATCCAGGGCCTATCCACACATGCTAAAAATAAGACAAGAAACATCTAGTGCTGGAGTAATTGTTACCGCGCCTGGAATGGAGCCTTTGGATATCCTGTTTACCGCAGTATCGGAAGGAACCACGATTAAGGCGAATATATTTGGGAATGAAGTCTACGTGGTTGAGTGTGGAGAAAAGTATAACCAGTGGTTCAATAAATTTATACTTAAGGAGGAGCAGGGGCTCAGGTTGGTTTACTATCCATATACAACGCCAACAAAACCCATAGCTAAGAGTTTGCGAAATGGAATATTTGGAAGTGACGATACGGTACGTAAAATTTCGTTTTTTGCATAAAGGAATTGGCATCTGGCAAAAGAACATTTTTATTGCTGGTAGTAACTTAATTTTATGATTATGTATCTTTGCCGCAGGAGTCCCTCTATTGTATTAGCATACGTGAATGGTCGAATCTAGACAAACTATGGAAAACAATTATGTCTGAGATCACCACGTATTCCAACTCTGTTCCATTATTCCACTCCAGCCAATTAGGATATAGAAAATTGTGTTCCAAAGTATCCACTTCCTTCCTATTACGCTTTATCGTTAACATCCGTTCTGACTGTTCATATGGCGAGTTGGCCAAGAAGTCTGTTAACAGTGGTCCAAACACGTTTTGTTCAGGTGAAACCAAGATCTTGATATATTTTGGGTTTTTTTCTTCTGTTCCAATTCCATCAATGTCTTTGCAAGGAGTTTTATTCACTTGCAATTTCACTGATGCATGTGTTCTACACTATCTCTGATGCTGCCCGATTAGAGGTAAGCGCTTCCAGTAACGTTTTGTTAGGCAAAAGGATGTCTAGTCTTCAATTAAGCTTGCTCATTGCCATTTCCATGTCTACATTAGTTTGAAACACTATACTGACAACTCAAGGAATTTGTGCACAGCAGTATATCGGACGAAAGGTCTTGATGAGATCTTTTGACAAGAGAGGTCTTGATGAGAGCTTTGACATCAATTTTTAGGTCTCTGTAAAAAAAAATTTTACAAAGACCCTACTAGTTTCGCGACCAGTCTGTCTGTCGTCTGCCTGTCCGTGCGTCACAGCTGGTTTCTTCAGAAACTATAGAAGCTAGAATGTTCAAACTTTGTGAAAAGGTCAGAAGTGATGGTTTCTCAAAAGTTAAGGTCTTATAAAAAAATTAAAATTTTTTTAAGAGGGTCCCCCCTAATAACGAAGTAGCCCTTAAAATTTTTTTTAATCGAGTGGAGTATCAAATGAAAGGTCTTTTTTAGAACTTTTAAAATCTGCAATAAAAAAATCATTTTATGAACTAGGAGGTCCAAGGGAAGGCAAAATGTACCAACAATTTTCAATTTTCATGAAAATTTAAGGAATAGTATTTGACTTGAATATGTTCAATCGGCCGAGCATTCAAAAAAATCATTTAAGCCTGATCAAAATGGCGGCTGCACTGTGCTTATGAAAGAAGCTGTGCATCTTTTGCATAAATTTGAACGATTTCATATCCAAGTATTGGATAAATAATTCAAGTTATCGATTCACGCTATTAGAAGACTTGTTTCTAACCCTAGGATGTTTACAAAGACCTTCTCAACTTGTTAAATTTGCAATATTGATAACGGGGAAGGCAAAGGAAGCGGAAGAACATGAAAAAATGGTATCCCTCCTCCCGATTGGAAATATGTGAGCCGACAAATCTGGAAAAAATCATGATGGTATTTCTCTGTGAGAACAACAACAACAAATTCCTGAGAAGTAGAAATTGGATAAAACTTTATTAGTAACAGTATTATTCATCCGTTTTACATTATCTTGAATAAAATCATTGGGGTAGCTTTAAATTAATTGAAATTAGATATGAGCATGGCTATTTATAAGGTCAATCATAAATGGAAATTTCTGTATTGGAACAACAACAACAATGCATGTCTATGGAACGGTATGCACTTCCAATTGATTCAGACACTACGGGCTTGTTAGAATTTGCATGAAAATTTCAGGGAAGATATACATACATATGTCATACCTATCTATGAGAATTTGTTCAATTAATGCTATCAGAAATCGTGAAATAAAATGCTGGTCATTTTAAAATAAAAATATTGAGTCATTTTGGGTTATTTCCCTACAAGATTTAAAGTACTGGCTACTAATTCCTGACAAGATCGTACATTTTAGAGACAAAATCATAATCGTAAGTTCTTAAGAGTACAACAATAACATGTTAGGAGGCGAAATTCACTCAACTTTGTCAAAAGTAGTTGGAATTGTAGATGTCAAATTTTTCTAAGCAAACTCGTATTAATTCACTGAAATTTCTATGGAAGGTCCTAGTACTCTGTAATTTTTATTTAATTGCAGAACTTATAGCCACTTTAATGTTCCCCGATTGTAGCGAAAACAATCTGAAGTTTTTTTACTACCTGGACTTTCAATTAAACTGGACATTACACTTTTTTTAAAAAAAAACTGATTCAAATTAAGTAACAACGGTTTGAGCAAGTATTTTTTTATTATAGATGTCATTAAAATTGATCGTGAGTTTATTCGTCGTTTGAGTATGAAACCATTCTGACTTGAGCGTAGTTCTGTTACCCAACTGGTTTATAGCTAAAATCAAACCTGCGTCAGGCCTGGTATTACGATGAAGCCATCGGGGTGTGCTTTTGTTCTGAAACTCCATCTGTTGTTATTTTCAACTATCTGGTCAACTGAATGATACTGGACTACCCTGTGATGTATCCATATTTTTCTATTTCTACATAAAACCTAGTACACCAAGTTCGGAAACCTAATATAAACCTAGTATCGATACAAGGATTTATTCCGATTATAAATGAAATTTTATTGTATCAAACAAATTGATTTTTTGAAAATATTTTTTCAATTTGATGCATGTTTACCAATTATTGGTGCATATCGAAACGTTTCGCATGCAATAATCAAAAAATATAGCTAGGAATCAAATAAATTTCTTATTTTCTGTAATTTCATTTTGGCATCTGACATCACTTGACAGTTCATACCATGTTCATTCTACATTTGCATGTGTATCATGATTACCTTTCATGCTAATGCTACTTTTCGTTCTACACCACATGTCTGTTTTGGGTTTAAGAATGTAAGAAGGATCTTTTAATATATTCATCAGTAAGCGGAGGACAAATGTGGAACAGAAAAGCAATCATGAAATTTCCTCCAATGGTACTACTCTACATCATCTTGAATTGTAGCGTTTATACTGCATTTAGAATTTATTAGAATTCATTTATTTTCGATAGAAATAATCAACTGAAATGTACAGTTTGCTGAGAAAATTAAGGAAAGTTTTCGTTTTTACCATCCATAATTAAAAGATTCTGTGTCCTCCATCAAAGTGTTGATGAGTCCCAAAATAATTGGCATATTTCGTAAGAATGTCCATTATAATTCAATTTCTCGACATCAATGCACCATATTCAATTGCTAATATTTCCAGAATCCTTTGAACGATTACAATTATGTGCCGATGCATTGAGTCCAATATTTTGTCCTGCATTTGAAATTAATACAGTCAAAATCCTGATATGTGTCAATTAGTTATGCTGAAAGCTCAGCTCAATTCACTCATACGAACTGCTGGAGAAACTTCAAGAAAAATCGTACGTATATTAATTTTTCCATATCAGACGGTTCGTATTTCTATTGTTACGTTGGATATCATTTATAAGAAATACAGCCCACTTGTTTATTTCCAAAGACATAAATTGGTCCGCAGCGGGAATGCCGGTCGACAAGAGCACAATTGGAGTTCCGCCCCCACGTACCCGAGGAAATTCCCGCAGGGAGAATGCCGGTCGACAATAGCACTCTTGGAGGCCGGCATTCTTTGGGGAGCGCCGCCCCCACAGACCCGAGGATATGGGGGGCGCCGTGAGGTTCCCTCCTGGGATGACAGGTAACGACTCTGATTGGATCTGGACTACGCTTTGGACAACGAACTGGAAATGATGCTTTGGGCTGGCGGATGTGATGATTTGGACCTAGTTGCTTTGCACAGTAGCGCCGAGGTGAAACTCGTGTGTGAACGGCTCCAACTCAACTATCATACCTTCTCCGTCTCGGTAAAACCTTGGCAGGCCTCGGAGTATGCTCGAAGTTCGCACCATTGGGTTGGTGGTGTAGGTTCGGTTGAGACGGACTCCCGATTAGCGCTGGTCTGGCCCTGAGCACTTGTCCCCATAAGGGCTTGTGCCAACCCTCGCATGGCCTCCCTGCTCTGCAAAGACAACCATGGGACCAAAAAGGCGACTACACACGCGAACGGAGATAGCGGCTCCGAGGGGGGACAAAACAAAACTGGAGCAAACAAAATCAAAGGACCACAAATACCCAGAAAAAGAAACGAAAAATAATAACGACGACGCAACCAGAGGTTGCAGCCACGATGTCAACAGTACATCGCGAGCGGTACTAACAACGACAAAAACGAAGACTAACACAACGACAGTGAAGACGGACGAAAAACGGAGAATACAGACTGAGATTCCTGCGGGGTTCGGGCGCAGCAAAAAAATGACGCGAACGCCCGAGCGTCCTATTAAGGAGAAACGGGAAACTCTGCACGACACTTCAGGTGTTCGAGCGGTGGGAGATAACATAAAGAGCACCGAAAATTCGATTGTCACTGCTGCGATCGTTACCGAAGCGACCGATGCAAGGGTCGCAAACCCCGACATTGCAACGAAAAATCCAGAAGCCAACGAGGAGATTACGGCACTAAAAGCAACGAGTGACCAGACACCGCGTGAATGCACTGCCAAAGTTGAAAATGTGGCAAAAGTACTGCACTCGGAAACGGAACGCAATAACTTCTCCCAAGGATGGTTGCAAGGTACAATTGCGGCCCAGCGGTACGAAGAAGAAAGACTACTCCGAAAAGCGGGAGATGTTCTGAAAAGAATACAAGCTGCATGCGACTCCCTAAAAATCAGCAAAGCAGCAAAGGAAGGGCTCCTTGAACTAGAGGAGCTCCTAGATTGCATAGGGCACTATTGGAGGAGCTGATTAAGGGTCGAAGACGAAGAGAAGACTAAAGAGGCGCTTGGGGTGAAATCTAAAGGCGACACGCAGATAGCTCCACCATTAAAAGTCAATAAAAGAATGGCGTCTAGCCCAATCAAAGGAGATCGGGATAAAAGAAGGAAGGAACAGACACTTGAAGGGCGTGGAGCACTAGATCAGGGGTTCCAGACAGTGCTTACAAAAGGAGCGAGGAAAGCCGCAAAAAAATTCCTTCAAAAAAAGCCAGAAAGTAAAGTTCGTACGGACGCCCAATTACAAAAAGGACCTGATGCAAAGCAGGAGAGGCAGAAGCCCCGACGAAGACCCCGGCAGCAGGCACTGCTTGTAAAGCCCCAAGATGGCCGATCCTACGCGGAGGTACTGCGGGACATCAGGGGAAATGTAAGGCCCGAAGACACCAATACTACCATTAAAGTAGTACGACCAACGCGGTCGCGCCACATACTGGTCGAATTCGGAGCAGAGGCCGGCAATAAAGATGCATTCTGTGCCGCAGTAAAGAAAGTCCTCGGCAAAAGCGCAACTATAGCCCCGCTCGAGCCGATGGCAACAATCGAAATACGAGACAAAGACTGGCTGAGGGATCTGGCCGAGGTAGAAGAGGCCATCAAAAGGTAGTTCCCTAGCGTGGGAAGGATCAAAGCGAGACTGACACCAGAAAACAACAGGGGACAACGCATGGCCATAGTTGACTTGACCGAAAAGGACGCCGAACAATTCCTGAACAAGGACAAAGTACGAATTGGGTGGGTTGTCTGTAGGATACGGCGAAGAGCAACGCCTCTTCTATGTTTCAAATGCCTTGAATATGGTCACACCACACAAGTATGCAAAGGACCCGATAGGAGTTCCCTGTGTTACAAATGCGGTGAAATGGGACATAAAAGAAAAGAGTATACGAAGGGGGCACACTGTATTCTTTGCAAGGAACCTGATCCAAAACCTGATTTTGGGCACTTCTTGTGATCAGGAAAATGCCAGGTGTTCCAGGAAGCCCTAGCCAAGGCAAAATCAGAGCTCCGATGACCCACATCCTGCAGCTAAGCCTACACCGCAGTTCAACCGCCAAAAATCTGCTTGAGCAGTTTGCGAGGGACATGAAAGCCGACTTCTTGCTGCTGAGTGAGCAACACCATAATAAAAGTCCTGCATTATGGTACTCTGATGAAACTGGTACTGCCGCTATCTGGGTTCGGAACAGTGACTTTCAGGCGGCGAGTTGTGGACGGAGAGATGGTCTCATGTGGGTTTGGTGCTAGGGGATCACCTTCTTTGGTGCGTACCTAACGCCTAACGAGTCGATGTCATCTTTCCAAGCCAAGCTTAATGCTTTGGAGGCCGCTGTCTCGAACGCAGAGGGCAAAGTGCTCGTTAGGGGCGACTTCAATGCTAAAGCAATCGAATGGGGCATTCCTCAGACGGATCCGCGGGGAAAACGAATCCTGGAAATGGCGGCCAGGACGGCCCTCATCGTACTAAACTCCGGAAACACGCCGACTTTCCGCCGTATTCGCTGTGAGGCAACCATACCGGACGTGACATTCTGCTTGAGATCAGTGATGCTGTCTCCCGACGTCCGTGCTCTCGGCTTCCTACAACTGGATGGACGTCGAGAGGTTCGTGGAGGTGCTCACAGCAGGTGAGCTGCTGCAGAGAGCTTCGGAGGGGACGGAAGAACTGGCAGCTCAAGACGTGGTGAACTCTACTATGAACATAATCACGACTGCTTGCTGCGCTTCTATGCCCCGTCGAAGACCCCGGCATGGCAAGCCCCCAGTGTACTGGTGGTCTACTGAAATCGCTGAAAACCGGAGGGAGTGTCACGAGCTTCGGCGTGAGGCTCAACGGGTGCGGAACCGTGACGAGGCATGCAACCAGGTGACAGCATATAAGTCGGCAAGGAAATGCCTTCGCAAACTAATCAACAGTAGCAAGGCTCGCTGCTGGCAAGACCTAGTGGACAATGTGAACAAGGATCTGTGGGGCCTTGGCTACAAGCTGGTCATGCGGAAACTTGGTGCCCTACGGAAGCCTTGTATACATGATGCGGAAAAGATGGACGCGATAGTGCGGGGACTCTTCCCCGCCCATTCCGTCCGTGTTGACGCTGTCCATGGTGAAACAGCAGTCGAGTGCCCACTCTTCACACAGCTGGAACTGGAGGAGGCAGTCCTCTCCTTGAAAGCGAAGAAGGCTCCAGGTCGAGATGGTGTTCCAGCTGAGGTGTTGCGGCTCGTCTATCACCATTGTCCTGACTTGCTGCTCAGCACATTCAACGCTTGCCTACGGGACGGGGTTTTCCCGGTACGATGGAAGGTAGCGAGGCTCGTGCTGATCAGCAAGGGGAATGGAAATCCCGAATCGCAGTCTGCATACCGCCCGTTATGCATGCTAGACACGGCTGGGAAAGTGCTAGAGAAACTCATCAAGGGAAGACTCACTGACGCGATTCGTGCTACTGGGGACCTATCTCCTCGGCAGTACGGCTTTAGAGCAGGACGTTATACCATTGATGCGACTGCAGAGGTGTTGAACGTGGTCCAAAAGGCCGAGGCATACAGTCGCACCAAGCCACGGATCGTCCTGTTGGTGACACTCGATGTCAGGAATGCCTTCAACTCCGCTATATGGGTGGATATTCTGGACACGCTGGAAAACTCTTTTCATGTTCCAGAATATCTAATGCGGCTTTTGAGGAACTACCCAAAGGACAGAAGCCTGCTCTACGACACGACACAAGGCCAACGAAGGATGAAAATTACATCGGGTGTTGCCCAGGGATCTATCCTTGGTCCGGACTTGTGGAAAGTGTCTTACGACGAGCTACTGAGACTTGAGATGCCAGATGAGTCGCGCTTGGTCGGCTATGTGGATGATGTTGCGGCCCTGGTCGCTGGACGCACCGTTGAACAAGCGCAACTTAGGCTAGGTATGCTAATGCGCCGAGTGAGGGACTGGATGACTGCTCGCGGGCTCAGTTTAGCACTAGAGAAAACCGAAGTGGTCATCTTGACAAAAAAGAGAATCCCTAGAGTAAGGATGATCAGTATTGGAGACATACAAATCGAATCGAAGCCCGCGGTGAAGTACCTGGGGCTACTGATCGACTCGAAGATGAGTTTCTCTGAGCAAATCAGAGCAACGGCTGAGAAGGCTGCTTCGGAAATATCGGCCCTGAGTCGACTTATGGACAACGTAGGGGGACCCAGCCCATCAAGAAGACGCCTCTTGATGAGTGCTGTAGGGTCAGTGCTACTGTACGGAGCAGAGGTACGGAGCGACGCTCTCAGCAAGGAGGTATACCGAAAACGTTTGGCACAGGTACAGAGAAGGGGAGCACTGAGAACTGCATCTTCGTATCCAACAGTTTCCAACTCGGCGGTGAGAGTGATTGCAGGCGTGATACCTGTCGCCCTCCTTGCTAGAGAGCGCCGCGCTGTTTACCTGCGCCGAAACGAGGATGCGTGGGAGATGGTTGTCCGCGAGGAGAGACAACGCTCGCTCAACGATTGGCAGCAGTCTTGGGGGAATTTCACGAAAGGAAGGTGGACTGCGCGCCTCATCCCGGATGTGAGACCGTGGCTCAATCGAAGGCATGGTGAGACTGACTTCTATCTGACCCAGCTTTTGAGCGGGCACGGGTGTTTTCAGTCTTACCTGCACAAGATCGGTAAGTCACGGTCTCCCGATTGTCGGTTTTGCCCAGGAGAGGAGGACAATGCCTGTCACACATTTTTTGCGTGTACCAAACGGGCCAGGCTGCGAAGGGAACTCTACAGGGAGACGGGAGAGCTCACCCCGGATAATATAGTTGCGGTGATGCTCGAATCGGTTGACAAATGGAACCAGGTGGCACATTATGCTCGGGCAGTCCTAAAATATAAAAGGGACTCACAGCAGCTGGGGGCGCTGGGGCTGGGGGATCGCTCTTCTGGTATTTCCTCTTCCCCTCTCCCATCCCGCTAGGAAAGGGACTCGGCAGCTTGAAGGCGCCCCACGGCGTAACAAAACGAGACCTGGCCCGAAGTAATGTGTCAAACGGTTCCAGGCTGGATTCTCAGGTTGACAGGGGAGGTGTTTAGTGGGTAGTCCAGTCGCGCATGGGAGTCCCACACTCTGTGCATACATAGCATTCACCTCCCTACCACAAAAATAAAAAAGATATAAATGGGTCTTGATCAAAGTCAATAGTACTTTATTCAATACTAATCGTTATACTCGTACATTTTCAAAGAATATGAAGCAAATTCCAAGCAATAATAATAAAAAACTTAATGGCCCAAATGGCTCTCTAAATTTATACGTTATTAATCAAAACATTTAACCAAAATAACAATATCAAATTCAAATTAATTAAGGTTCTTACATATATTATGATTCAATTGGAAAAAGTAAACCAACCAAGACTTTTCAAAAATCAATTGTAATATTAACACAACAGTGAACTTTTATCCTACACCTAATATGTTATAACTTAATTCTAATAAAATTCAACCAAAAAAACGTTATCTTATACTAATGCAATGCTCGAACAAAATTCTTAAACTAAGCGTTAAACCTCATCTCTAAACTTAATATAATAAGCATAACATATTTTATACCTATCCTAAATACTGAAATCTATCCCTTATTTTTAACACACATAAACAAAAACACTAAATGTAGCAATAATGAGCTGAAAGTCAAAAACTATGTAACGAAAACACAAAAACAGAAAACAAACACAAATAATTTATACATTGTCATTCAGCCACCAATACCTGGATTGCTCCGCCTCCGCTCTATCAGCCTCAACGAATCTAGCAAATGAGTATCTCCATTGGAATTGTTGGTCTTGTCAGCTTGAATTCGGAGGATATTTTATATTCTTATCGGTGGCCCGTCTATATATGTGCAATATAATTGGGTCACCATCAGAATTAAAAACATATTGAGTCGTGTCTGAATACACAAATACTTCTAGAGGAACGAAGCCAGTAGCAAGGCAAGTTGCAACATACCCGTTTGTAGGGTGGAACGGCTGTTAAATCCAGAGGTTGGTCTCAGGCTTTCTGTATAAACCAGTACATGCACGAAAACATTTCCTTTCGAAAAGTCTTAATCTTTCTATAGTACTAGCACTCTGGCTGTACCAGATTTGCCATCCATATGTCAAAACTGATGTAACCAGGGTCTTGAAACAGATAACTTTGCCTTTCTGATCAATGTATCTGGAATGAAAGTATCGTCAAAGAGCCATAACTACTGTTTGTGCTTTATTGAGCATGATTTTGACATGTTCAGAATAGTATAGATACCGATCAAAATGAACACAGGATTTATGTGAACCCATTCTGAACTACTCTCACCAGCCATAATGTGGTAAGACAGACTAATTTGGCTGGGATACCAAAGCAAAGCATTATTTGGTACAATACGTTACGATCAGTACTGTCGGATGCTTGCTTAAAGTCAACGAATATTTGGTATACGCCTATGTCGAACTTCCAGGATTTCTCAAGTACCTACTTGACAGTGAATAATTGGTCGTTTATCGATCTACCTGCTCTAAATTCACCTTGATACTCCCCAATAATACTGTTAGCGTATGATCCGAATGGTTCGTGAAAATATTTTGTACTTCACCCAGGGTTGGTAGGGCCAATGGAAGCTCTCCGAAAGCGTCCAAAAGCTCCAATATTCTGGAGCTGTCTGGAGGATTAAGGAGGTTCTTGAAATATAAATGCTTGTGCAAATATACGCGTTGCCTCCCTTATCGTAATAGTACCTAAATACACGCTTAAATATAAATCCATGCAAATACCGAAATGCATGCAAAAATATATTTATGCATGCATTTATATTTTAGCGTGTACTTATAGTTTTTCATGCATTTATGGTTTTTTTGTGTACACATATTTTTACCATAATTAATATTTATACTAGCATGTATGAGTGCCATCAGAATCATACGTCGCCTCCCTTATTGTAATTATACCTGTATATACAGTTTCGCATGTATTTATATTTGAACACACATTTATATCGGCTCAATCGCTATCTAGGTAAAAACTGATAGTTTTCCAAGCCCCAAAACATTTCAGAGGAGACTTTTTAAAATGATCACTGTTTTTCCAAATTTGCGTTCCTAAAGAAACTAGAGCGGCAAGGAGGAGATATTACAACCACAAACAAGACCGTTTTGGCTGTCTTGGCTCTGGTACAACCTATACTAAAGCTAATACTTTTCAAATAACTTCTGACCAAAAAAACTTTTCTTTAGTTAAGGCTTCTTAAAACTCCACAGTAGAAGATCCAAAGCCCGGTTGAGAAAGGAGGAGAGAAAGGAGGAGAGCTTCTATGAGTCCTCATCCTTAATGGTCTCAGGATTACGCCTTGTGTTTACTAGTTCCCCAATGATGGCACATTAAATGCCAAGAAATTCCGATAACTGCAAAAATACCTGCACCTCTGCAACTAAATCCGACTAACACCTCTTTGGGATGACGTAAGAGGGTGAAGGTGAATCTTCCGCGCCTGATAACGGAATCGAGGATAATAGTGCTGCCGCTAGGATGGAGATTGAGTGCCGGACTAACTACCCGTCCCTAGAAAACCCTACATTGTTTCGAAACCTGCAGAAGGGTCTGGAAATGGATTGGACTTACGGTAATGAAGTTGCAACAGAAAAAAGGACTATGGCATTCGGACATCAAGCCGGGCGCAAAAGAAATGATTGGTTTGATGCTGAATGCTAGGATGCGTTCGATAAGAAGAATCAGGCGTACAAGCAATATATAGGTAGTCTGAAGAGATATCACTATGAAAAACTTAGAAGAGTAGCGAATAAGATACTTAGAATTAGGAAAAGAAAATACTATGATGACAAATTGAGAAGTCTCAATATAATTCTAGCGAGCAACAAGACAAGCAGAAAAAGTAGCAAAGCAGCATGAAACGTCGTTATCAGCCCAACACCACGCTCTACCAGGATGACATTGACAACATAATTGCTGATGAAAACAATTTCAAGAACCTCCTTAATCCTCCATACAAAGCCAGAACACTGAAACCTTTAAATATTCCTGGGGAACTTATATTGGCCCCACCAACTCTGAATGAAGTTTGTTCCACATCAAAGCCCAAAAGAGTAATAAAAAGCCGGGCATCGATGAGATGCCAGTGGAGCTCATTAAATATGGTCGCAGCGGTGTATGAACAAGTCATCCAGCACATTTGGCAACAAGAACAAATGCCGACCGGATGGACCCAATCAATTATATTCTCTATCCAAAAAAGGTAACAAGTTACAGTGCGAAAACCATTGGGGCATACCACTATTTTATACGGCGTACAAAATATTTTCGAACATCTTAGAAAACAGAATCTATATTATTGCGGAGTATCAAGGTGGCTTCAGAGCAGTTAGATCGACAAACGATCAATTGTTTACTGTCAAGCGGGTACTTGGAAAATGTTGGGAGTTCAACATAGACGCACACCAAATTTTCGTTGACTTTAAGCAAGCATACGACGGTATTAATCGTAATGTACTGTACCAAATAACACTTTGCTTTGGTATCCCAGCCAAATTAGTCCGTCTTAACAAAATGACAACAACGTTGATGACCTCCCAAGCTCGCATCAATATCCAACTCACCGAAGCCTTTGACACAAATGTTGGAATAAGGCAGGGAGATGGGCTGGCCCCATTGGCATTCAATTTGGCTCTGGAGTATGTCATAAGAAAGCTACCTGTCGATACGTGAGGTAGGTTACTATACAAATCAAGCCAAATAGCACAACTGCCAAAGAACGCTTCCTGAAACTCGACAGCGAAGCAAAACTAGTTGGGCTACAAATTAATGTAAATAAAACAAAGCTCACGACGCCGTTGAGGAAAATACCTCAAACATTGTATATAATATATCACGCTTGGTGAACACAGTATCAAAAATGCTAGCGGATTTGTGTACTTAGGTTCCAAAAACGCGAAAACCTCTAATAAAAGAGCCGAAATACGCCGAAGAATACAGCTCGCAAATAAAATATTTTATTCAGTTTTGACGATCTTGAAGATCAGCTGCATACACAGGAAACAAAGCTCCAAGTATACAAATCTGTGATAAGATCTATGTTATACTATGGGTGTGAAACATGGACCCTAATCTAAGCATCCGCAAACATATTGAACGCCTTTGAGCGGCGGGTCCTGATGCGGATAATTTGAGCGAAACTACACGGAACCAATGGCAAATTCAATACGATTTTGATGAGCCGGAGGTCTTAATTATTGTAAGACTGTGAAAACTGCAATGAGCGGGCCAAAAGAATCCTATGGACGAACAACGGATACCCAAAAAAGTATTCGTTGGGAGAACTGAAGGGCGGACACCATTGGAGAAACCTAGGAAACACTGGTCTGATTCGGTCGACGAAGACAGTTCATACCTGCTTGGATTTCAAAATTGGAGACCGCGGTCAATGGACCGAAACAGAGGCACTTGTTCCAGGAAGTGAATACCCTGAGGGGCTGTAGTGCTACGAAGAAGAAGAAGGCTTCTTAAAATTATCACTGTTTTTGAAATATAAATACACCCGAAAATATAAGCGCATTCAAATTTAAAACGAACGCTAATATAATAGGGTTACCGATTAATCCGTGCGGTTTTCTAACAGATGGTGTAACTTGATTTTTATTCCAATGATTCAGCTTTCTAAATATGTGTTGGAAAGCTACTGTCATAAGTTTCAGAATCAGTATGTGCCATTTAGCTGAAGCGTAAACAACAATACTTTTTTTACTCTTAAAATGTCGAATTTTGTGCCGAATAAAGTGTTTTTGTGGCGAGTACTTCTTCATTGAAGAAAAAGGCTGCCGAAAGTCATTGTATTTTGGCGGAAGTGTATAGTGTGCATGCTCTAGCTGAGCGTACGTGCCAGAAGTGGTTTGCACGGTTTAAAAGTGGCAATTTTGACTTGGAGGCCGATGAACGACTCGGACAGCCAAAAAAGTTTGAAGACCACGAATTGGAGACATTGCTCGACCAAGATCCATCCCAAACTTGCAAAACCACTTGGCGTCGCTCAACAAACCATTTCCGATCGTCTAAAAGCAAGTTTTCACAATAAAGCTTCAATTTTCGAAAAACCCGCATGAATTAATCGGTACTCCTATTATAAATGTATGCTAAATATTAATGTGCACTAAAATAGAGATGATTAAGTGCACTGTAATAATAAGTATAAATGCATGCAAAAATATAGCTTCATGTGCATTTATTTTTTTGCATAAATGTATTAAAATATAAATGCTTACACCGGTTAACAAATGGAACCATGTAGCATACTACTGAGCCTGCCCCGCGCCGTCAAAGTGTCTGCTAACCGGTATCTGGTGCTGTAGTGGTGGTGGGGGTCTAGGTAAAGGGAGCCGGGCTGCAGCAGCTGCCTCCAAGCGCTTGGAGAGATAGTTCAGTTACGTCATTGGAGTGAAAATGGAATGTACGGTCGAGCAACCAAACCAGAGTTTTTTAACCACGTTATTACTGGAGACGAGACGTGGGTTTTCGAATACGATCCTGAGACGGAGCGGCAGAGTTCGGAGTGGCACACACCGGCGCCACCACGACCGAAAAAAGTGCGCATGAGCAAATCGAAGGTGAAGTCGATGCTCATTGCTTTCTTTGACGTGAAAGGCTTTGTTCACAAAGAGTTTGTGCCATCGGGCCAAACTGTAAGCGGCCAGTACTACAGAGAGGTGCTCCGTCGACTAACCGCCCGGGTTCGCCGAGTCCGTCCGGAGATTGCCGATTCGTGGATCCTCCATCACGACAATGCTCCGTCGCACACCTGCCACAGCCTCCTTACAGCGCGGATATGGCACCAGCGGACTTCTTTCTGTTCCCCAAGATCAGGAGACGCCTTAAGGGGATGCGGTTTGGGCCTCTGGAAAACGTTCAACGTGCTACGACGAGGGCACTCAACAGCATCGAGGTTGCCGACTTCCAGGGAGCGTTCGGCGATTGGAAAATCTGATATCAACGTGTTATCGACTCCAATGGCGACTACTTTGAAGATTTCTAATGAAAAATTGTACATATTTTGCCAATAAAAAATTTCCTGAGGTCAGTCCGGTTACTTATTATTCAGAACCTGTATGTTCAGGCTGTCCTGGAAATTAAAAAGGCACACTTTAACGTCCAGAGGCATTGAGGTGGAAGATGGAGAAACTTTTCTAGTAATGAAAATCGATCGGAATGTCTCATAGAGTATAGTACACATGATAAATGTTTTGAAGCGGCGCGACAAAGGATCCCGTAAAAAGCTAGCCGACAAGCTGGCATGCGCAGTCGTAAAACGAAGTTAGATAGCTGAGCTCGGTCTACTTTTAAGCTAACTGACTCTACTACCAGAAGATCGGCACCAGTTCCCTGCACGGACTAAACACTCTGATTCACTACACTATAGTATAAAGTTATTTTTAGCAGAATAAGTAGAGTCACTTCATATGAACTGATCGATTTAGGATGGAAAAAAATTAGTTGTAAGTAAAAATAAATCTTGTTTCTTTGTATTATTAATGTAATTTGTGACATGATTGGTGCGTTTTTTCACATGAAAAATATTCAATCCGATGTAATTTACGCTAAAAGCAATGTAAAATTTATATTTTTGAGTAAAGTGCCCTTGTGGCCATTAAGTTTTATAAAAATGTATGTTTATATCACTTTATGTTTGTTAAATGTCGAAGATGGTTTAGATAAAACATATTTTTAATTCAATTCAATCGTTGAAGAATGCGCTTATCCAGTACACTTTTTAACTAGATGGAAATCCCAAAAACTCTGTAATCATTGTGAAAAATTGGTTTGCTGAGCAACCATTCCAAACAATCCAACGACCTGTACAAAGTCTGAGTTTGAATCCTATTGAAAATTTACGGACGATTGTGCTCGTAAAAAGGATGCTGTAAAATTACAAACATCATCACATCCCTCTGGAAAAGTGTTTACATACAATAAACAATTCAAAATTTAGTAGAAAGCATGCCAAAAGGAATTGATGTTTTTTTCTGCAAATAAAAGACAAGAAAAAATACAGATTTGTGAAGAAAATAAAATTGGACAAAACCGAATAAATGCTGTTCCTGAAGGCATTTGAAATTTTCTTAAATTAATTATCTTAGTTTTGAAAACAGAATTCAAATTATTGGATGCATAAACAATTTCTGATTTACCCACAGTAAAAAAAAAATTTGGCATCAAATTTACTAAAAATTGTCATTCGTATATGCGGGTTTGTCTTCCATTGTATATTCATTGGACTGTATTTAGTTGTGAAAAAATTATATTCTATTCAATTATGAATTAAAGTGCAAGCAACCATTATAATTTTCATGAAACCAGGAAAATAATAAAAAAGACACATTGGTCGTTGTTTTAGTGAAAACCAAACAAATTATACCCACTCTGAATTAATTATTCATTTACTATATATTGATGGCAAGTAATATTTAATTTTATTTGTAATTACGGAGGAATATTTTCAGTTCGTTAGCTATAACTATAAATCCCTTATCACTGAAGCGCGCTCCAGAGAACTAGACAAGTCTGTTCATATTTAAACTCTTTCTTCCTGTAGGATAAGGCCTGATTTAGGCCTTATCCTACAGGAGTAGTTGATTCTGCGACCACATTCAACTCTATTCTACCCTTCAACATTACCTGGCCAACTATCGCGCTCTTCACCACGTCTTTCAATACTTTAACCAGTTGCAATATAGGCACTTTTTGAACCTATTACAGGGCTCTCTTCAAGATGTTTCCAGTTACATGATTATAAATGAAAAGTCAGTCGAAGACTTAAATACACGATTGAAAGTTCCCGTGGATCCTATGCAATTTCGCCCCAACTTTTTAGTGAAAACTGATGGCCCAGCATACGATGAAGACAATTGGGGCTGGGTTAAAATAGGTGAACGAACGGTTTTCCGAACAGTTGCTCCATGCTATCGATGCATATTTGTCAACATCAATCCGGAGACAGCGGAGCGAAATCTCGAGGGTGAACCTTTGAAAACATTGAAGAGGTTAGTATTAATGACATAACATAAATGTGATAAATGTTTTCCTTTTCAGTTATCGATGCTTTCCTAAGCAAAGCAGCCCAACAATGGGCGTTCAACTTGGTTTGCGGACTCCTGGTCCCGTAAAATTGGGAGATGAAGTTTTTGTCGGAATCTAATCAAAAGGTTGTTTATATGGAATGCACTTGGTGCTTGCCAAATTAATTTTATACATGTTATACCAATGTTTTTTTCTCTTTTGTATAAATCTTAAATGAATAAATAGTTTGATTTGAAATTATCTTCTGTATTTCTTAACATGAGCAAACAAGTAATAATTATATTCGTCTTCTTTGTAGCACTACAGTCCCTTTCTGGCCTCCGCTTGCTGCAAATAGTGCCTCAAACTGTCTTGGTCCATTGACCACGTCTTCCAATTTTAAAATCCCAGTAGCAATGAACTGTCTTTGTCGACGAAGTTGGGCCAGCGTTTCCTCGGCTTTCCCACTGGTCTCCATTCTTGAATTCTCCCAAAGATTATCTTTTTGGGTATCTGTTGTTCATCCATATGGTTCATTTGGCCAGTCCGTTGCAGCTTCCGCAGTCTTAGAATCTTTGAGATAACCAACTCCAGCTCCAGCTCATCAAAAATTTCATATAGGTCATGGTTGTATCCAAGGCACCAGTGGTCCCCTTCCCGATTATTCACTTCAGGACCCGTTTACGAAGGCGTTCAATATATTTGCGGATGCTTGTGTGAGGGTCCACGTTTCACATTCGTAGCAGCACAGATCTTATCACAGATTTATATATGTATTTGGTGATTTGTTTTCCTGTGTATGGAACTGGTCTTAATGATCGCCAAAACTGAATAAAATATTTTATTTGCGAGCTGTGTTCTTCGGCGTATTTCATCTCCTACAAAACCGTTCTTGATTGTTTTGACGCCTAAATAAACAAATTCACCAACATTTTCAATGCTATATTCACCCAGTGGGAAATTTTCAATATTTAAGGTATTTTTCCTCCACTGCGTCTGGATTTTTGTTTTAGCCGCATTGATTTCTAGCTCTACTAGTTTTGCTATGCTGTCGAGTTTCAGGAGGAGTTTCTTGGCAGTTGTTAACAACTGTGCCAAGATGTTTATGTCATCCATATTGAGTACCACTTGGTGCAACGTATATAATAATGTACTCCTTGTATCAGCAGGTAGCTTTCTCATGTCGTATTGCAAAGCCAAATTGAATATCAATGGGACCAGCCCGGTATTCATGTCAAAAGCGTCAGTGAATTGGTTATCGATCGTACTTGGTAGGTTGTCGACACCATGATCATTTTATTTTTGCATCGGATTGAAATTACAGCAATAATAAATTAATCATTTTTTCATTTGATCAAAATTAATAAGCCAAAAGTCAACCAGTAGTACTCGTACATCTCAATAAACTTGTCGCCAAGACGAATATTCTGTTCTTAGAAGTTTTTGAAATAATTTAAATTGAAAAATCATCATACTGTTTGTGAACGTGCAATGATTTTACTTGTATTATTCTAAATATTTAACCTTTATAAAGCCGATTGGGGTGCAGTTGCACCCTAATCCCCGTTCTTTGGGGATGTCAGCTATGTTTCTAAAATAAATTCTTAATTTATAGTAAATTTTGTTACTTCGGGTCCAGCTGCACCCCGGCTTGGTATGTAAAGAAAGGTATACATTTCGCATACGTTGGAAACCAAATGAAGTATAAATGAACACCAAATCGCTCAAACGACGGGGATTCCCCGTTTTTGGCGTCAACGTCACGTGCTTATCTTATTAAAATTTTAGTGTGTTTAGTTACGTTTGCAGTGATTGTCAAGTACCCTCGCGCTTTTAAAAATCAGTGAACCACGAAAGTTTCGAAATGATATTAAGCTAACTGACGAAGAACGATTGGCGTTTTTAGAAACAGACGATTACGATAGTTATAATGATTTGGCACTAGAGGATGGCTCAAGTGTTATCGGAGAAATTGATATAGTGACTGAAACAGATGAGGTAGATGATTTTTGTCAAGGTTATGCTAGTGAAAAAGAAAAATAGTTGACAGATTCTACAGATATAGTAGGCCAATTGTAGTGAATTAAAAGTTTCAAAAGTCCGTAAAGGACTGCAGCGATGTTCTGCTGCTTCGGCAAAAGAAGAAGGAGATATCTGCCGAGAATGCCCTCGTCTGGGGACGCGTGAATGCGCTGGCAGGCTAGCATTGCGGTGTCGCGGGGCGAGTTCATTTCCCCAGCACGAGGACCCACTACAAAAAAATTTCGCACTCACGAATTTTTGTGGACTGAAGTCGCAAAAAGTGTAGATAACTACACCGAGGGAGATAGAACTTGTTACGAAAACAAGTGGAACCTGAAAAAAAAGGCCGGACTTAGGGTAACCTCGTCGTTACCCGACGAAGCTCATGGCCCACAAATAAAAGAAGGGCTACCGGGTGGTTATGGAGCCCCTTCGCACCCACCCAACCGGATTTAAATCCATATTTTGTTGCAGTGGCTAGGTATTCCTCTTCTGAGTGGAAAACTCATACAACTTGACTTGTATAAACTTTCCCATCAGAAGGTGAGTACCCCGGTGACCAATTTATGCCATAGAGTTATACAATTCGATTGCATAACTCTATGCCATAAAGAGGCACTCTGCTTGGGCCACTCAACCCGCGAAGTCACCTGAAACAAAGAAGAATCATCACGTACCCGGTGGCTGACTCATTTTTTTAGGGGGCAGCCTGCCACCGTACCGGGTCCTATACCCGGTCAGAATTTTGGGAAAGGAAAGACCGAAGGTACATTTTAATTCTTAAACATTTTTATTTTTCATACTTCTTTTAAAGTAGTTCTGAAACATTAACGTTAGCTTCGACAATGTTATTCTGATATTTGTTTACTTTCAAAACTTCTTTTATTTAGAATGACTTTGATATTACTTCTCAAACAGTTGTTTTTCACTTATCGCAGGACGTAGAGGATCATAAAAAATTATTTTTTTAAATGATTGATATGCAAAACATGACATGTAAAAAAATGATATGCAAAAAATTATATGCAAAAAATGATACGCAAGAATATATATATATAACCAAAACAAAAGGGTACTCACTCAAACATCCTCGTCGGGCGCCCGCTGATGATGTGGGTGGTCCTGAAACTCAAATTTTTCTCTTTTAAGTTCGTTACGAGCGCTTATACAAAATTTGTTTAAATTCCGTTATAGCTACTTTTCGAATACAATCCATTCAGATAATATAATATCAACTTCCTACTCAAAGCAACGTAAACCAAATATTGCGACGCTGGCAACTCCTATTAGAATTAAGCCCATCAGATAACCAAGAAGCTTTAATTTTGGACTGTCGTTGCTGTTGTTCCCGGATTTCTTATTCTTCTACGGGGACCTGATTATTTCTGGGAGCTGAAGAATAACTTTTTGACAGATGGTTTAAGGGAGCGAGAAACCTTTGCAAACCCAAGCAAAAACACTTCCACCATACATGTTGATGAAGCACTTGAGTTTCCTTCCTCTTTTGCTAACTCATACGGCACAAAGTGCTCACAATTTACACAATAACTTTATCCGGTAATCGTACACTACAGAATTAGTTCAAATTTCCCCTTTGATTTTTTTTTATCATTTAAGAAATGCCTTGCTTGAATAAACTACATGGATAAATTCTTTCATCAGCACTGTCGCATGTCGCCATTCGGTCCATTTCCACAAATTTCGTTCATATTTATTACAGTTACCTCTAGTGTTGAACACTCTTTTTTTTCGTTTCTATCGATGGGGCGTGCATGAAGAAAGATAAAAATGTTTTTTTTTTCAAATGGAAACATAAATTCCTTATTTTTCTAATTAATTTTCCTGCTTACGTCAGGGCCCAAAGAGGAAAGGCTAAATTTTGCATCACACATATCTGTTCTATTCATAGCGGTATCTCTTCTTAAAAGAACTCTGGTGATTATTCCGTTACCGCTAACTACTCGTGCCGACTGACCATCGGGCACTATTCGCGTCAACGAATGCGAACCACACATAAGAATGAACAATGGAGTTTCACAAAGTAATTTACACATGCACTGTGCTTTTACTACCAACGATTTTGCACGAAACTGTTTTTTTTAACATCCTAATCCGCACAAATTTTACCGAACCGCGTCATATCGTATCCGGAATATCAACTTTGACGAAACGGCAATCTAGATAATCCAAAAAAATAACACACAGATCAGATATCATCATCCCCGGCATGCTCGCTGTGGCGATGCAAAGCAGACCGCTATTTTCTTGTCGCTGGCGCGCGGGAATTCAACTCACGGCGTCCGCGTTGTCTGGCGGTTTCGAGCAGACTCCCCGAGCAAGTTCTTAAGGTGCGAAAACAAACGTGCAAACCCAAAAAGAATTTGTGAGATGATAGCGCGAACAGTGACGCGAGGAGAGAAAAAACAAAAAGTAGATTTCAAATATCTAAATAAAAGAAAAAAAATATTTCATATTTGTAATTGTATTGTATAACTGTAGAATGAATATCTAAATTTATCTTATCTTAAATGTTATATTTATTAATAAATTGTAGAATGATTTTGGTAGTTTGGTTGTTTCATTTTATTCCTACTATTTCGTATTTTGAAGTCCTGTTTTATGTTTGCGTTTGCATCTAGTGTGTTTGTTGGGTGTTTTTAATAAATACGAAACACTAAAGAATGTTATGGAGGGATAGGTTTCTGCGTAAGAAACAGAGTATATGTTTTTTAATAATCAAAGGGAATTTAAGCTCTGGGCCGATGAAGTGCCTAATTATTATTGGAGCCATTTGTTCAGAATCAGATATGCAACGTACAGAAACTATAAAACAGTTGACTGTTCCCTCCATAAAAGAACAAATCTAAGAAGTATTTTGGTATTGGTACTTAGCGCAAAAAGTGATCATCATATGCTTAGCTTTTGATAACAACATTTAATGTATTCATTTTTCGTATTTCATATCTCAACAAATACTTTAGTGGTTTGTTAAACCTGTTGCTTTGTGTTGCATTGTTGTTTGTGTGATTTTACAGTAATAATAATTCATTTTATTTAGATTTCAGGTGTATGCTTTTGCTTTCTTTCTTTCTTTTTTTTTGTATATAAATATTTAAACTACTACAAAGCTAACATGTAAATATATATATTTATTTTGTATTCTTGCATTCAAATCATTCTATTTACAAGAGTTTTGCGATTAGAACTAGTTAATTCTTAACAAATACTAATAGATTTAGGTATTATTTGCATTTATTTCATTTTTTTTCTTTTACTCTTGCTTATTAACTTTTCATTTTGCACTCTACTTCAAAAGTTGATTTTGTTTGTATACTCGTAGTAAATAAGCTGAAGGAAAAAGGATTCGACATAATCTCCCGCGCGCTATGGGAATATGAATGATATTTTTTTGTATGGGCGAAAGCATGAAGAATTGAATACAATGATGCTCGCGATATTCAGTTGCTTGATGATATTCTTTCTAATGCAGTGCTGCTAATGGTAGATTTTTCATTGGTAGCGATGGTAAGTTTGGTGAGCTCGTTGCATTCAAATATAATACTACATTTTAACACGTGGTTGGCGAGCATTGTGAGATACCAAACAACTTCAAATGTGGGACTATAAAAAAACGTTGATTCATTTGCAAACAATGTACGGATCGTTTCCGTTCTTTATGAAGAAAATGCAATACTCAAAAAGTTTTAGCAGATTTCACTAGATATAGTTCCCCATTTTCCACCATAAAAGAAGCTTTAAACTATTTTTTCACAAGAATTATGGATATTATTTTATCAGAGACGAATAGAAAAGCCGAATCATATTATGCAAGAGATGCGAAAAGATTTTCTCCTCTTGTGCAAGAAAAATTGGAAGCATTTATTGGTTTGCTAATTATTTTTGCAGCCCGACACGCTGCTGAAGAGCCGATATGTGTATTACGGAGCGAAGATCCAACTTTATGTTGACCTCTAGTATCATCTATATTGTTTGGCAACAGATTTCAACAGATTATGTGCTTTCTAAAATTATACAGTATTGAAACAAGAGAAGAAAAAAACGCACTGACAAATTTGCTCCAATCAGAGATGTTTTGATAGTTTTGTAGTTGTTGTTATTATAGAAAAATTTTAGGCAAAGAAGGAAACAAACCAGAGATAGGTCAAGGACAAAGGGACCTGGTAAGCCATTTATCTAGAGGATATGGAATAACTATTGATAACTTTTTTTACCAGTACTGAGTTAGCCAATAAGATTTAAATAAAAATATTACCTTGTGTGGTACACTGCATAAAAATAAACCTAATATTCCGAAAGAACTATTTCCAGCAAGATATAAGAAGGACTTTTCAAGCATATTTGCTATTATGGAAAATAGAACCTTAGTTTCTTATGTACCAAAGAAAAATGCAGGAGTTATTCTTTTATCGGCAGCACATAACGATGACAAAATAAGTGGAGAGGAAACTGATTACAAACCAGATATCATCTTACACTACAATAAAACAAAGGCTGCAGTAGATACAACAGATAAATTGGCAAAGGAGTTCATGACACAAAGAAAAAGTAGCCGGTGGCCGATGGCAATATTTTCACCTTCTAGACAATGTTGGCATTGAAGCCTATAAACATTGGGTGTTGAATAATCCAGATTGGAAACAAAATCTTTTGCACAGAAGAAGAATATTTTTTTTAAAGTTAGGCCAAGAATTGATTAGAAAAATACAACATAATTCGTAGGTACCAAAATGACCAGTCATTACACTCCAATATAAAACAATCCATATCAACCATTTTGCCAGAATTAAACATAAGAAACGAACAACCTATTCCCGTTATTGGAAAACAGCAGCGATATTTCTTATGCGGCAGAAGTAAAGATAGGAAATCTCGAAAGTTATGTTTTTGGTGCAATCAATACGTATGCGCAGGGCATTCAAAAAAAGAACAGCTTGCAACACGTGTGAACGTGAAATTATTATTTAAAATGTCACAGCTTCCTGTTTCTTCTTCAGATTCCTGTTTCTTTAATTTTTCTTTTTATTATAATCATTTTATACTATTTTTACAAAATGTGTTTGCTTATTTATCAATTCTTACAGCATACTTATATGTGAATATATATATATATATATATATATATATATATATAAATATATATACATATTGTCACGTGTTATGGTTCGCGGCCGATAATTTTAATGTTCCGGGAAAGTGAAAACGCAATGTCTTTTAAATTAAATTAAAAGAGTTTATTTGATTACTTAAAAATGCAAAATCACTTATTTAACTATTTCACAATTTTATTTTTCACTATTAAAAGTCTAACTTCCACTTGTCCATAAATTTCTATCGCAATTGTCTTCTAAAATCACTTCACAATCAACGAAAATCACTTTTCTATTACTCGATCAATATCGCTTTTCTATTCGCTCCACACTTTCGCAGTTTTACTATCACGGTCTAATGAATGATCCCCCCATTCATTCAGCTCGCCTTTATACAGGGTCTCTACCCATTCAACCCATTTCTCGTACATTGGCGAATGTTCTGCCGAGAGGTGCCTGGTATATTCGAGCAGCTCAATGAATGGAGTGACGTCACTTTCAGATGTTGATCATGCTTGGTGGGTTCTCGTGGTTTCGAGTAAATACACTTTGTTGGTCATGAGGTTCTTAATGGTTGTGAAAACAATTGCAACAGTAGCTCGCAGAATTATTCGTGCATGTAACACTGCCCCCACCTCAGTTCTTTTCGCCCCGAAAAGATGTGTCACCAGTTGTAGTCAATTCTCCTTGGATTTAATATGGGGCAAGACGGTCCAGGTGCACGATTTTCATTTTGGTTCTCGGCTTACGATGTTCCTGTATTTGGTGTACGACGTCGTTGATACGCTTTGCAACTCGGTATGGTCCCTCCTAATTATGTGGCAACTTTGGAGACCTACCCTTTCGCCATTGTGGGTTATCTAGCCACACCAAGTCATCTTGCTGGAAGCCAGTAGAATTTGCCTTTAGATCATACCTGGTCTTCATGCGGTCCGTAGCCGATTCGAGATGTTTTCGCACTGTCCAATGTATCTGGTTCAACCGTTGCCTTAGCTTACTTGCGTACTCCGAGATGGTTTGGGATTTCTCGGGAGGTGTTCCGAACTTTATATCAGCTGGCAGACGAAAAGTCTTTCCAAGTATGACTTTGGCTGGGGCTTGGCCCGTCGATGCATGTTCGGCAGCTCTGTACGCCATCAAAAATAATGGGATGTGTTGGTCCCAGTCCCTTTGGTTCTCGTCAACCATCTTGGCGAGGTGTTTATTGAGCGTGAAGTTGAAACGTTCCACTATTCCATCGGATTGGGGATGCAATAATGTTGTCCTCGTTTTCTCTATTCCCAGTAGTTCGCACATTTCGCCAAAATCTAGTGACTCGAAGTTTTGGCCTTGATCCGAATGTAGTTCACAAAGTACGCCGTACCTACTGACCCAATTTAACACTAGCTGTTCGGCTACAGTAGTTGCTTCCTGGTTGGGAATGGGGTAGTGTAATGAATCAGGCAACGCCGCTGGGTGACCACCACCAACACACCTTGCTGCTTGTGGCTTGTCATCTCATGTTGGTCGTGACGGTTGCACATCCCACGTCAATTTTGTCGTGGGATGTCAAAGGAGGTTGACAGCCACATGGCAGCCGAGTGGCAATGAAATACGTTGAGTAGAGGTTGCTATGTAGTGGATATTCCAATCCAGAATTGTTTTATGTGTGTAGAGTTGTGCTTTCCTGCCAGCGATTACGTTTAAAAGCATCAAAAACGAAAACTGAGTCCTGGTTGCAGTGTTTAACACGCAGGCGACGAATCTGCTAGCGGCTCGTAAAGTTAGAAAGGCAAAGTCGAACGAAAAATTTACCCAAAAGTGTTGCTCATTCTTTGAGGCTGTAAAGTGCTCTATACCAAATTTCCGGTAAAGTCACAGCAAGTGAACGGTTCTCGTGAGTGTGTCTCTGGAATTCGCCTAACCTTTGCAATTGTAGAGTTGAAGTGCGAGGATTAGAACTATTCCCACCGCAGTAAGTTAGCGTTAAATGCATCGTAGTAATATTGTTGCTGGTATCTTTTTTTTCAGCGGTTATTACGCGGAAGGGTGTAAGTTAACAGATGTTTAATGCCATATTGACTGTATATTGAGGATGCGATACTTATGTTCGATAAACAAACCAATCGACACAGAGGTTAGTGTCACACACGCCGGAGCCAGACCATCGAAATTCGTCCATCGCTTAATCCCCACTTTCCATCGACGCTCGATGAGAAAGACAGACCATGTGATGTCGCCGTACTGCCAGATGGTCGTATTGTTATAATGGTAGAATTTTCACCGGATGCGCGAGATAGTTCAAATCCATTGAAGAAATTCGTGCAAGTATACTAGTTCTTAATAATCTAGCAAATCAAGAATGCTGACCTGGATACGGTCATGAAAATAGACAATTCATTTTCGCTTAATGATAAACGAGTAAATATACTTTTTACATGTAAGTTATGTATATCATCAGTGGTGGCTCTTTTGCTGCGAGCGAAAGAAAACTATTCATCGAGTGCAAACGTTTCTTCCAATAAAGAATGGCCGCAATTCTTGTCCATGTTGTCAACATCATTAAGTAAAACTGTTCAACATCAAACTATAAGCGCCGCAATTGAAAGTGATGCAATTCAACCGATGGTACAGCATTTTTCACGTTTCCAAGATTTGAAGCTGGAGTCGTTAGTTGCATTCTTTTCTCCAGCAAAACAAGTAGAAAATTAGGGTTTTCTGACCTTTTCTTCTTTTTTATTTCCATTTTAACTTCTGTAAAATTAGTCGGAAGGTGTAGGTGTTTTTTTTTTTTAATTTTTTTATCCAAAAATAATTGTTTTAAGTAGAGAAACTGATTTTGTTTCATGGAAAGTAAATATCTTTTCAATCGACTAAAGCTAAACAAAAATATGTCAATGCTGGTAGTACTTCAGCTAATTATATATTTATTAAAATATTTTAATTATTTTTCAAAAAAAACCCAAAAAAATCGTTTCGTAGAAAAATGGTTAGAAGGTGCTACATGTATGCAGCAATCAGCCTGCTACGCTGAACATTTTCTTGTTGGGGATGTTTCTCGAATCGATCCGAATCTGATAGCGGAATCAGATTTTATTTTCAGAATCCATACAACATTTCTACCAGATCGACATTCTTTAGTTTTTCTAAATTTCCTTTTTTTTATGAGAGGAACGATAGCTTGAAGTTATTGTAGGCATACTGGTGCGCTTATAGTCTTTCTTTTATTATAATTCAATATTAGTTTGTAGATAATATGCAGCGATTCGAGGAACTAGTAAAGAAACTCAGCTCTGACAATGTACTTTGCTTTTAAAATGCTGCTGCTTGCTATCTATGTATATGTAAATGAATGTATATATAAAGCCTTGATTTGATGAAGAACATGAAATATTGGAATATAATCAGATTTAAGTTTTAGCAAGAGAAAATGCTATGACTGATTTGTTTAACCGTTTGGAATGTGTTTTAACGGGAAGTAGTTAAGTATATGAGTAAACGTCAAGGGGATAAGAATCAAAATTCAATTGAATTTTTTTTTCTCGATGGCAAAGGTTATAACCTACGATTATGTTAAAAGAGAAATGCAATTAAATTGTATGGTTGTAAATTACTTTTTTATGGAATTGTTTGCAGCTACATATAAATGAGTTGCATATTTTGAATAATAATTTTTCTGAAAAATTATTAGAGAAGAAAAATGTTAGAAGAAGGTGGTTTCGACGTGTGCACTAATTCTCCTCAGGCCATCAGACTTAGATACACACCGGTGATGGCGACCACCATGCTCAGAGGTGAGGGAGTTAATTTTTAATTTTTCTACTTATGCAAACTCAATATGTTTTTGTATCTGCAAGTTATATTCAAGGTAAATTTCTCTTGTAAGTATTTGTATTAGCTAAACTTTTTAATTGGATCATTTCACCCTTTTCACATCAATTTAATGTAAATCTATACGACAAATTTGCTCTACATTTGAAGCTTTATCTAACGTCGCGCGGATATCGATCACTCTTTCGGATGGCTCCGATAGCTTTTTAAATTACTTTTTTATGGAATTGTTTGCAGCTACATATAAATGAGTTGTTCTAATAATTTTTCAGAAAAATTATTATTCAAAATATGCTAGCTAATTGTAATAATCTCATAGAAATACGATAATATGCATAGTTTTAAGTAATGTTCAAACGATGGTGAGATGACTTTGTCAGAACACCTACTATATTATATGGCCTCTGTACCGCATACATTCCAATAAAGAAAAATTATATATATTTGCTTCATATAAGACTTATCCATGGTAGTGAATTGTGCACGTTAAATATTTGTTTTGAAAATGAGTGCGCTTTCATTTTCTAATTTTAGATTCTAACAATTTTATTCAGTCTTACGAGTAGTCTTAGAGCCTTAAAAATAATTTTTTTATTCATAATTCTACCGTTATAATCAAAAGTGATCTGTATTTTGTTTGAAGTTGTTTTAATAATGGCTCGTCTTCAGGGACTGATATTTTTTTCAATAAACTCCCTGATAGACATTTCACCTTGTAAATTGTAATATTACATCAACTTATTTGGTTTTATTGTGCGTAATTTCTGTGAAAAAAAAGCAACTAAACATACAAATAGTTAAATATTAGATTAAAGCGTATTTCCTAACACGTAGAAATTTAAGGAAATATTTAGAAAGGTCATTATTTCTGCTTTTAAGCATTCAAGATATCGTATATTTGTTTGAATGAAATCTATAAAATTTAAAAAGAATATAACAATGAATTGCTAACTCTAACAACGACTTTCTTTTCCAATGGTTCCTTTCTTTCAGCGGGAAATAGAGTGCATGGTAAGTATGCCGTCGCGATGGTAGGGTTTAAAAAAATCCGCTGAGGTCAGTTCCCGTCGCGCGCGGTACGCGGTAGCTTTGTTGATCGTGGTTTTTCTTTAGCGTCGTTTTTTTTGGGATTTACGTTTACGTAGTATATTTTTTGGTACCGCGCCGGTACAATTCGGGAACGCGAAATGGAAATTAGATTTTTGTTCTTTGACTGGCTGAATGAAGAAATACGGAGTAACGTAAAGTAGGTTTCTTCTCCGTATGATTGGGTTTTTGACGCGTTTGAAACGGGCGTTTAATGGTGGCTGAAAAATTGTATATGAGCGTAATCCATTTGGAGACCCGCGACCGAAATCCTCTCCGATCTAGCTGGCCGACAAGCAGCCACCGCGAAAATGGATTACGGTGCACGGATTGGTTGACCGATTGGTACCATCCGTTGGCACTACTCATACTACTTAACGTCTAGAAACGATGAGAGGTCGGTTCCTCGTTCGGATCAATATTTTAAAATCATTACACTACCGAGCTCCGCTTTAATTTCCGTTGACTGTTTTTGAGAATCTGCCTTGATTTCGATCGCTTGTTGGTCCAGCTTCGCTGATTGTTCATTTAACTTCGCAGTTAAACTGGATGACTGTTCATTTAGCTCCGCAGTTAAACTGGATGACTGTTCACTTAGCTTCGCTGATTGTTCATCTAGCTTCGCAGTCAGACTGGATGACATCAGCATTAACATTTGCATCAGTGCATCTTCTGGTTCCTTTGATTTTGGCGTTTCTGCGTCTCCCATAAGCTCCATCATGGTAAATTCATTTATTTGTATTATTTCGGCCTTTATTTATTTTTCCACCAGTTTCCACGTTAATTTTCTCTTTAAAATGTTTAAACGTTTTCACTACCAAAATTTTCTTTCTCACTTCTTGACGGCCGATAATTTTAATGTTCCGGGAAAGTGAAAACGCAATGTCTTTTAAATTAAATTAAAAGAGTTTATTTGATTACTTAAAAATGCTCAATCACTGATTTAACTATTTCACAATTTTTATTTTCACTATTAAAAGTCTAACTTCCACTTGTCCATAAATTTCTATCGCAATTGTCTTCTAAAATCACTTCACAATCAACGAAAATCACTTTTCTATTACTCGATCAATATCGCTTTTCTATTCGCTCCACACTTTCGCAGTTTTTAATATCGCGGTTCTAATGAATGATCCCCCCATTCATTCAGCTCGCCTTTATATAGGGTCTCTACCCATTTAACCCATTTCTCGTACATTGGCGAATGTTCTGCCGAGAAGTACCTGGTATATTCGAGCAGCTCAATGAATGGAGTGACGTCACTTTCAGATGTTGATTATGCTTGGTGGGTTCTCGTGGTTTCGAGTAAATACACTTTGTTGATCATGAGGTTCTTAATGGTTGTGAAAACAATTGCAACAGTAGCTCGCAGAATTATTCGTGCATGTAACAATATATATATATATATATATATATATATATATATATATATATATATATATATATATATATATATATATATATATATATATATATATATATATTTTAAACCAGAAAGTATTAAGTTTTAATATCCCTTAAATATAACATTAAACAAGTTGGGTAAACAGACCTACGCTCATGTCAGAAGGGTTTTGTATTCAAATTACAAAATGCAGTCACCAGATCGAATCAAATCAAGAAAAATGTCAAAGACGATTTTATTGGAGAAAATATGAAATACGAAGATCATACTGTTATTAACAAAGTTGAACAAATTTCGACTTCTGAGGTTTTTGGTATTGTTATACTCATAAATATCTCCCTTGATAATTATTTCAGATGTCCATCCGCGACGGAGGAAACACATTTTTCATGTATTTCCCCTCTGTGCCCCCATTGAAGCTAAAACTGACGGTTTAACAACTGTTTTGAAAAGCTCCCATGAAAACTTTCATTTTATACTCATATCGGCTACGTTTGATGATTTTTTTTTTCAGAGGCCACTCTCCTGTACTGTTATCATCGATTTATGGCCAAATTTTTCGAATCGTAGAATGATTACAAAACCCTTTTGCTAGGAGCTCTCTCCCACCTCCTTGACTTTTTTCACTTATGAGCATTAATTGTAGGTACTCATCTTGAGTCATTCATTAAATTGAATCAAGTGTTCAAAGCATGCACCTTAAACGTTGAAGCTGGGAAAAAATAACTCAAAATTATTCAATCTTCGCATTTAAAACAGCCACTATTTTGTTTTACGATTACTGATAGCACTAGCTGAACCAATTCTCAAAGATATACATGACACCTATCATTCCTGAAATTTTCATGCAAATCCTAGCAAAACTGTAGTGTCTGAGTCGGTAAAAAGCGCATGTTGTTCCGTAGCCATATGTTGCCATAGTAATAAATGCAGCGCATATTGTTCCATAGTAATACAGGAAAATTCAAACCGCTATAACATCGCTAAATATGATTCAATCTTTATGAAACTTTCAGAATATATCAATCTTAGAAATAGACATCAACGTGCTGAATTTCATTGAATTTAAGGGTACCGTTAAGATTTTATTCAAGAAAACATAAAATCGATAAATCATACTATTACTAACAAAGTTGAGTGAATTGCGACTTTTGGCGTATTTGTTGTTGTTGTACTCACCAAGGCCTACATTCCTGATTTTTTTCAGATTTTTCGGATCACAGGTGTCCAATCGCGAGGGGGGGACACAAATTTTTCGTGTATTTCCCCTCCCTGTGCGCCCCTCGAAGCAAATTTTGCCAAACTAAGACCTGTTTTGAAAAGTTCTCATCAAGACCTTTCATTTGATACCCATATCGGCTACCTTCAATGAAATTTTTTTTTCGGGGGGTCACTCTCCTATATGGGGAGACCCCCCTTAAATACCTTATAAAATTTTTTTGTATTTGAACTTTGAAGAAATCACCACCTTACACCTACACACAAAATTTGATGCTTCTAGCTTAAGTAGTTTCCGAGAAAAACTGCTGTGACACACGGACGGACGGACGGACAGACTGGTCGCGAAACTAGTAGAGTTTTGTAAAATTATTTTACAAAACCCTAAAAAGAAGCATATAACAAAAAAATGTTGGCGAACATTTTCACCCCACTTGACATTTAAAATATATTCATTCTTACAACATAAGGCAGACTCCAATTATGCGACGCACCTACAAAACCACACGCACGATCTAGACGCTATGACAAATTCTATGACATTGCTACACAAACAAAGCAAAGTGACTTGACATCCTAGAAAGGCTTGAAGTATATAAACATTGAAAAACAGAGGGTAACATTATCAACGAATAACTTATTACATATTGCGACGTAATTTTCTCCCTACTCGACCACACTCTGCGATGAAAACGGAAACGAAATGAAACATATTAACGGACGCCCAATAATCAAAAAAATAAAAACCTAATACCGCACAACCTGACCTAATTTAGTGCGGGTACCTAACCTAATTTAGCACTTAACCTAATTTAGTATCTGACCTAATTTAGTACTACCTGCTTAACCCATCCTACGACTATATAAAGTCCTTCCCTTCAACACATCCTTTAGACACTGAAGATGACTCAAAGGAGTCGAAACGAGTCTGCTCACTCAATAAAGCAAGACCCGACGGTTATGTTAAGCTAATATAAGTTCAGTAGAGGTTTTTGCCTAAATTTTCCTCTAGCTTATTGTAATAATCTCATAGAAATACGATTATATGCATAGTTTTAAGTAATGTTCAAACGATGGTGAGATGACTTTGTCAGAACACCTACTACATTATAAGGCCTCTGTACCGCATACATTCCAATAAAGAAAATTATATATAAATATAAGAACATTGTACTGACGGGTCGCTTACGATTTACGAAAGTTTTAGTCGGTGCGATTTTCCTGTGATGGACGTCTCGGAAGAAGCTAACACAAGATGTAATATTTTGTCTGGGACGACGACTATGAAAGTACGGCAATATGGAATAGCAAGAAGCTTTTCACGTGGAGAACTTCCCAGTGCGATTAAGTTGGATTAGTGCGGAAAACGTAGAAGATAGGGAATGTGATTTTCCGCCGTTGTCTATTGCGGGTATTCGGTGGTGTAGTTGGGCAGACAGCCGTTTGCGACGTTCCCATTCTCGGTAGTTAGTTTGGTGAGTGTCAGGCTGGAAGCTCGGGGCACTTAACAGAAAATTGCATCGTCAGCATCGATTGGAATAAATTAAGCAAATAGTCCATAGTGTCTTCATAGTTAGGGCAGTAAGAAAAAGTATCTGTGTTAATTGTGGTATATGTCAGAACGCGTGTATCAGTGCTAATTGGATTATACTAGCTATCCTTGTGAGTCAAGGCAATTGTTGTACCGGATAGTTTTATCCACTTGTAGTGCTACTAGGAAAGCAACGAAAGCCTCAAAAGCAAGCGCTCGTCGGAGGAAGATTGGGTAAGTACCCGTTTTTCTTTTATTGTCTTAAATTATTTCGTTGTATTATATTTAGTATAACTGATTTTTCCGCGGTGGATTAAATTTCTGAACATCTACTACAAAAATTTAGAGGATTTGTGAAGCGCGTTATTTTGTCTTAACATGAATTTCAAATTGGCTAGAAAATGTTACATTTAATACAAATTTTAAAATGGATTCTATCAAAGTAATTTTACCAGAGTTTAGCAGAATTGTATAGTGCGCTATGTGTTTTGATATGAATTTGAAATTTTTGTACAAAGCATGCGGTAGAAGTGAAAATTCTCGCCAATTTTTTTTTTTTTTGTAAATTTACCAATCATTGATATATAATTTTAATGTATCCACGGAAATAAAATGGAAAGTTAAATTTTCAATTTCGGTCATTTCATTCAGTTTGAAACCTGACTGGGTACGGAACCCGCCACGTTGGCTGTCCCCTCCACGTTACGTTATGACGTTACAGGTGCTCTTGCAGGGTAGAGTGGCGTTCCGCTCGCATGCTCATTTATGGTATAGTATTATGTGATTCCATCACATAAGACTATAACATAAATTTGCCACGTTGATGGCTTTCATTTGAGGGAAAAGTTCATGCAAAATATGTTTGCATAAGCTTTTCATTCAAATGAAAAACATTTGGCCATGTCTACGATGGATCTTGATCCAGATAGGGAGGTGCGAGGGAGCACCGCTTCCACCTGGATGTCCCACTCTTATTTGTGGGTCATATTTATCGTCGGTAAAGACGATGTTCTCTCAAATCCCGTCTGTTTTCAATTGGTTTGGCAATTTCAACCCTTAGTAGGTTACCTCGGCCTGAACACTTGTCGACGCGTATTGCATCTGCAAATTCATGAATGCGAAATTTTTTTGCAGTGGGTCCTTGTGCTGGGAAAAAGAACCCGCCCCACGGCATCGCAATGCTAGCCTGCCAGCGCATTTATGTGTCCTCAGACAAGACCAATCTCGGCGAACACACCCATCCTCTCGGACATTTTTATCCACTCATTTCACTACAATATGCTTTGATAGACCAAATGTATGCTTCACTACTGGATTTGATTGGTATAAAGCCTTTTCAATGAGCCAACCTCTCCACAGACAAAATATCACTAGCACACCCATTAAAAATAAAATTTTACCTAAACAAAATACGCTCATATAGGGGCTTACACGAGGTTGTAGTCTCTCCCACTTTGTCCTTCTTTATCGCAAAAAGATTAAATAATCTATAGACGGTTGATAATGACCGAGGAATCTTAACAAATTGTTCGTTTGAGTTCGCGCACATTACAATGAAAAAGAAAGATTCTACATCTAGCATTCGTTGCATACAGACGTCTTTTTTAATCAGTCCTGTTAACGTTTTCAAAAATTATATTAATTTTTTAAAAGGAAAAGGCTTATATTTTCGAAGCAAACGATAAATAAAAAAATCCCCGTTGGCAGCACCAGCCGGAAAGGTAAATTTCTCGTATGTAGCGTAAGATTTCGAAAAAGAATTTGGATTGCCTACTACTGGACTTCTTACTGCAATTTTTGTAGCACTACATGGGTATTTATTAACAGAAAGGATCTGCTGCCGTTCGTATTTGGAGACCCTTCACAGAGGCGCAAATATTTTGCTAATTAAATTGAGTTGCACACGTATGGATCACATAGTGAAAATCAGTGGGTAATAAATTGCTATAAACATATTTATACTCGTTTCGCCCTTCTCACATTTGCTGTTTATACATTTCACAGTGGTTACCACACAAAGGTGATAACTTGTCGGCTTAAATAGCTCAAATAGTTAATTTCAAAAGATTTCCATAAAAGTTGAATCAGCACTTGCATTGCCATTGATATATGCATTTTCGATTCTTTTCTGAACCACCAGGGGCCGTCATTTTGAATTTTTATTGAAAACGGCTGCTAAAAATATTAAGCTGTAATTAAATTAAACTAACTTGCCTTAATAACTTATAATTTCAAGTTTTATCGGAATCTGTTGAGAAACTTGGCTGCTAGAGGGCTACAGAAATAAAAAAAATGTTTATGTCACCCCCCCTTTATGGGGAGACCCCCTGTGACACACGAACAAACGGACAGACGGACAGACAGACAAGTCGCGATTTTATAACTTTTTAGGGTATTGTTAAAAATATTTTACAATGTTTAAAAAATATTCTGATTTATAAATACGTTCAAGATAAGTCATTTAAAACGTTTCCATGAAAAAAATTCATTATTTCAGTTGCTACTAAAATAGCGAATTGCGCTTGCTCCTGACCTTTGGGGGCCGCCATTTTAAATGCATGCATTTGATTTTGGACAATTTTAAATCTTTGTGGGCTAGGACCTCATCAATCAATGTGCCAAATCTCGTTCAAATCGGAGTTTCACTCTAGACAGGGCAAAATAATTCAATTTTTAGTGAAAATGGCACCTTAAAAATATTGGGTTTTAAATTTTCGACTTTTTTATTTTTCATTCAATTTTAATAATTTTCTGCATAATACAAGAACATAGTACAGAGATCCATAATCTCAAGTTTTATCAAAATCCGCTGAAAAATGTGACCGCTAGAGGGCCACAAAATCCTGAAAAAAACGCATATTTAAAACGCCGCCATTTTGAAATTTGCACACGCATGATCACCAAAATATCAAAAGCTGTAGATCTAGGTAATAGCTATCTTGAAACCAAGTTTCATATATGTCGGATCAAATCCTTTGAAGTTTTGAGTTTCAACTGGCCGCCATTTTGTTTTTTGTGACCTGACCTCCAAATTTTTCACGCAATACTTTAGATACTCCTAATTTCTATCTAAATGCCGAATTTCATGAAAATTTGTTGAAAGCTTTGACCACTATTACAACAACAAAATTTTGCACGTTTTCCGACCTTTGAGCGGCCGCCATTTTGTTTCTGCCATGCCGACTTTGTATTTTTTATTGTGAGATTCATCACATATGAACCTTTGTACCAAATTTCATCAAAATCGGAGCTATACTTTGGTCAGAACAGATATCACGATTTTTCGTCTAAAATGGCCGCCATTTTGTTTTTGCCCGGCCGATATAGCTGGTTCACGAACTTAACTGAGATATTAACCCAATACACCCTTCCTGAAAATTTGGTGAAAATCGGAGCAAAATTGCAACCTCTAGCATGGTCACAAATTTCGTTATATCCCATATATATATATATATATATATATATATATATATATATATATATATATATATATATATATATATATATATATATATATACGAGGTGTGTTCAAAAAATATCGCGAATTTTGTTTTTTTTTCAAAAATTATTTATTTATTCATGAATATCTATTTTGCCCCTTCAAAGTAATCCCCATGAGATATTATACACTTGTGCCAACGGTTTTTCCAATCTTCGAAGCACTTCAAAAAATCATTTTTTTTAATCTTGTTCAGCTCCTCCTTCGATGCCGTCTTTATCTCGTCAAGCGTAGCGTAACGTCGTCCTTTCATGGGCCTCTTCAGTTTAGGATACAAGAAAAAGTCACAGGAGGCCAAATCTGGGGAATACGGTGGCTGCGGCATCATTAGTGTGTTGTTTTTGGCCAAAAAGTCGCGCACAAGCAACGATGTGTGAGCAGGGGCGTTATCGTGGTGCAAAAGCCAATTTTTGTTCTCCCACAAATCCGGGCGTTTCTGGCGGATTGCTTCGCGCAAATTGCGCATAACTTCCTTATTGACCGTTCTTCCCTGTGGCAAGAACTCATGATGCACCACGCCCCTGCAATCGAAGAAAACTGTCAGCAAAACTTTCACATTCGACCGAACTCTGCGCGCTTTTTTCGGTCTTGGTTCATGCGGCAGCTTCCATTGAGATGATTGAGCTTTGGTTTCCACGTCATAACCATAAACCCACGATTCGTCACCAGTTATGACCCTCTGGAGCAAATTTGGTTCGTCGCGGACAGAGTTTAACATCTCATTAGCAATGTTCATGCGTTGCTGTTTTTGGTCGCAATTGAGCAATTTTGGTACGAATTTCGCGGCGACCCGTCTCATGCCAAATCGTTGATAAAAATCGAATGGCACGAGCCAATCGATATGTTTAGGTCCTCAGCAACTTCTCTAACGGTGATTCGACGATTGGCCAATACCATTTTCTCCACTTCATTAATTTTTTCGTCTGTTGTTGAAGTGCTCGGGCGCCCGGCACGCTCTTCGTCGTTCACATCTTCTCGGCCTTCTAAAAACATTTTGTACCACCGATAAACGTTGCTTCGGTCCAAGGTAGCTTCTCCGTATGCCACAGTCAACATTCGGAATGCATCCGCGCACTTATAATCATATATATATATATATATATATATATATATATATATATATATATATATATATATATATATATATATATATATATATATATATATATATATATATATATATGATACTCTCCGAAATAGGTAAATTTCTCTCGAGAAATTTACCTTAAAAGTGAACAGTTCAAAGAAACTTCTGGACTGCTGGTATGGAGGAACCCGACGGCTTTCCACCGTTGGAGGAACCCGGGGAGACATCAAATATGACAATCGTCAACAAAAAAGACATCATTGGGAACACTCCGCAGATGGCGGATGTAAAATGCAAATAATTGAAGAAGAGAAAGAAGCAATCTAACTTCAAAAAGAAAATCGTGAACTTAGCTATGGCTACAGTCGCTCGAAGAACTATTCAAGAAAGAGATAAAGACTCAAGACTCGCAACCACAAAAGCAAAGAAATAAAAGTGAAGAAAACTAAACAACAAACGATCTCAGAAGAAATCCTAAGTGCTGGAGGTATGAACGATAGCCAAAACTATTATGCAGCGCTGGATGGATTAACAGAAGAAGTCCCGAGTCTCAGTAGGGCTGGTATTGAAATTGATAGTACAATACGACTCCGGATAGAAATGGAAACAGGATTATATGTGATGAATTGCCCTGATTGGAACTAATTTTGAATTGGTTCATCTTCAAAATGCTGAGAGCTGGAATCAAATATTTTGAGAAGTTGTAGCAAAAGTTTTCGACTTCAAATCAAGCCTGAATGTTTCATTTCAATGAAACATTAACTTCTGACCTCATACCAAACTTGAATCTACTTGATTATTTTGTCAGCTATGGAGTCTTGTATTTCATATTTGGCCGGTTAAACAACAAGAATTCACTGACAATATTACAAATAAAGTTCTCCGACATTTGTCTGTGGTTGCTGTTAGGAATGATTGCATATTATTCAACAACAAGTTGAGCAATTTATATTTCCTAAATGAGTGGAAAAAGGCCAAGGTATTTCCGATCTTGAAGAAAGGAAACGAATATTCGTGCTATAAAAGCGATCGCCCAATCAGCTTCCTGCATAATATCAGCAAGGTGTTTGAAGTGATACTGAACAAAGATTTAACATATTGAAAAATATGAGTTGATGCTAAATTGCCAATTTGATTTTCATGCCAGGCATTTGACCATACATGTGACCTCAGACGTTTGTTGAAAACTAAATGATAGAGAATGTATTGGAGCGTATCTCATTGAGTGAGTGGTTAGATGGATTAATTTTTAAACCCCTTCAGGACAGGTTCCCCAGACACCTTGTCGCCATGATGCGCAATATGTTATACGGAAAATCATTTGTTGTAACTGATGGAAACCTGATGACAATGCGCGACTTCAAGGTCTTGAATGTACAGCAGGGAATAGTTACCGCGCCTCTTCTCTTCTCAATATTCATACGCAAGTTATTGAATGACTTTGATTTTAACGTCTCGCGTTTGCTGATGATCTGATCATTTATACTACAGACAAAAAAGCTACAATAGCTCAGGGTAACCGTCAAAAAACCTTTAATGATGCGCAGCTCTACACGTGAAACAATTTTTGTTTCAGACAACGCTGCAGAGAACCAGTCAAGACCTGAAATGTAAATGTAAATGTTTCCACATTATGGCTGGTGAGGGTTCCACATAAAACCTGTGCTCGATACCTCGGTATTCACCTCGATCAGTATCTATACTGAGCTAAATATGTCAAAAACATGCTCAATAAAGCACAAACGGTAGTCATGGTCCGTTGACGAGGTTCTCATTCCAGATACATTGATCAAAAGGTCAAAGTTATCTGTTATAAGACCTTGGTTAGACCAGTTTTGCCATGTGGATGTCAGATCTGGTACAAGCAGAGTACTATGGAAAGATTTAGAGCTGTCGAAAGGAAATGTCTTAGTTTATGTGTTGGTTGATGCAGAAAGCCTGAGACGGATCGGAAGCACTATATATCAAATAGAACAATTTATCAAACTGCTAAAGTGACGGGAGTCGATATCTTCATATTAAAACCTTCGGAATTATATCGCAAGATCTGTAACTGTGAGCAAAAACCCCTGAATTTAACAGCCGTTTTACCCTACAGGCGGATATGTTGAGACTCGCCTCGCTACTGTGTTCGTTCCTCTAGAAGCATTTATGTATTTTGACATGAATCGATATGTTTTTGATTCTGATGGTGTGCAAATTTTATATCACATATATAGACGAGCCACCGATAAGAAGATAAAATATCTTCCGAATTTGAGTTCACGAGACTAACAATTCCAATAGAAATAGTGATTTGCTAGATCTGTTGAGACAGGTCGAGCTGGGACGGGGCAATCTAGGTATTAGTGGCTGAATGACAATGCCTTAATTACTCGTGTTTATTTTCTGTTTTTGTATTTATCGTTACTTAGTTATTGAGTTCCAGCTCATTATTGCTCCATTTAGCGATATTGGTGTTTTTTTTTTGTACGTTAAAAATTAGGGATAGGTTTCAATTTGAAGGATATTAGCTTTAGAGATAAGGTATAATGTTTAGCCTAGGAATATTGTGATAGTATTGTATTAGTACAGGATAAAATTTTTGATTGAACTTGATTACAATTAGGTTATAACATATTCATATTAGATATAGGAGCTCACCGTTGTGTTAACATTATAATTGATTTTTGAATAGTGTTGGTTTGTTTTTCTCCTCTTACCAATTGAATCAAAAAATATGTAAGAGTTTTAATTAGATTGAATTTTATATTTTTTTATTGATTACATGTTTCCTAATTGATAATGCATAAATTTAGAGAGCCATTCGGGCCTTCAAGTTTTAGTATTTTTATTGTTTTTTAGTTTGCTTTATATTTTTTTGCAAATTTATAACAATTAGTATTGAATAAAGCGCTTTAGACTTTGACTTTGAAGGGAAAAGAAAGGCGGAGTTTTTTTCACAATTGCGATGCAATTTTAATATACAATCTGTAAATAGAAAAGCAAAAACTGCAATGCATTGGAAGATATAGGACGAGTATGCATGTTCATTTTAAGTACTATTTTATTATTTTCAACTTATATACTTAATACTACTTGTAGTATTTTGTTAAAATTCAAGTAAATTTTTAACACTAAGTTTATACACGTTAAAAAAGCAATAATAATTTCAAACAACTGTTTAATAGCAATAAGTTAAAGAAAACTTATTTCAAAATGTATTTCTCACCAAAAAATTACCATCATTAAATTAAAAATGTTTTCTAGTACAAGTTTAGTTCTCAAGAATAATATCAATGTAGTTAGACTTTCGAAAAAAGAAAGAAAATTGTCATAGTTGCGGTTTAAGTAAGAAATCGAATTATAATTTTCATCCAATCTATTCAGCTATTATTCAGCTTCATTAAACTTTGGTAGGCTTAATGTATCTCGTACCCCAGCATAGTAAAACTCTAGTCGATTTTCAATATTTGAGAAAAATCTAAATCTAAAAATCGAACGAGAACTCGGAGTGGCTACATTGTGGATAGGGTGTTCAAATCGCACGTTATTGATTTTAACGCAACCAATGAACGGTTGTGTACGATCCGTATAAAAAAGAAATTCTTCATAATCTGGCTGGTAAACATACACATCCTGACCGAAGAAAACGACAAAGAAATGAAGGAAATGTTCTACAATCACCTAGAAAGACTAGTCGACTCATTGCCTAGAAACGATACAAAAATAATTCTGGGTGGTTTCAAAGCTAAGGTTGGCAATGAGCTATCTCAGCGGGGAACGATTGGAGGATATAGCCTCCACGATGAAACAAACGACAACGGCTAGCGCCTGATTGACTTTGCATATAGCAGAAATCCAGTCATACGTTCGACTTGTTCCCACATCGACGTATTCATAAAATGACCTGGGTATCACCGGACAGCAACACACTTAACCAAATCGACCATGTTCTGATCCAACTGTGTTGGGCCTCGAGCATACTTGACGTCCATACATACCAAGGAGCCACTTGTAACTCAGATCATTACTTGATCAAATTAATCTATCGATGTTATATTTATGTCAAAAGCATATTTGGCGAAGACTAGCCCTCTACAAAAATTTGGTATCAAAAGGTTCTAAGCGGCATCTGTAGCCAAAAATTTCACAGAGACATTCGACAACCAGCTGGTTTCCATCATATTAGATGCATCGCTAAAGACAATTGAGAAGTATAGGTGTAGGTCTAGCGAGCAACAACACAAGACAAGCATACAAAGTAGTGAAAAGCCTGAAACGTGGTTATCAGCCCAAAACCACGCTCTGTCGTGATGACATCGGCAACATCATCGTTGATGAAACCAAGATTAAGGAAAGATGAGCATCATACCTTCAGAACCTCCTTAATCCTCCGCACAGCTCCAGGACATCGGAGCCTATAGATGTCTGTGAAGACCTTTTATTGGTGCCACTAACTCTGGATGAAGTTTGTTCAACCATCAAAGCCAAAAAGAATAATTAAACACCGGACATCAATGAGATTTCAGTGGAGCTCATCAAATATGGTGGCAACAAGAACATATGCCAAACGAGTGGAGCCAATCACTTATATTCCTTATCCACAAAAAAAGTGACAAGCTACAGCGTAAAAAATATTTTCATAAATCTTAGAAAATAAAATCGAATCATACGCCAACAGTATTATTGGGGAGTGTCAATGTTATTTTAGAACAGGAACATCGACAACAGAACAATAGTTCACAGTCAATTAGATACTCGAAAAGTGCTGGGAGTTCAAGATAGACGTGAACAAGCATACGACAGTATTGATCGCAACGTATTGTACCAAATAATGCTTTGCTTTGGCATCTCAGTCCGTCTTGCCAAATTGACAATGACGTCGATCATCTCCCAAGTTTGCATCAATAACCAACTCACCGATGCCTTTGACACAAACATCGGACTAAAGCAGCGAGATGGGCTGGCCCCATTGCTATTCAATTTGGCTCTGGAGTACGTCATAAAGAAGCTACCTGTCGATATACGAGGTGCATTGCCAAGTAGTAACCTACGCGGACAACATCAATATTTCGTCACGGTAATTAACAACTACCAAAGATTTTAAAACTCGAAAACGAAGCAAAACTAGTGGGGCTACAAATCAATACCCATTTATGCACAGAGTGTGGTCCTATGCTCGTAAGAAGACGACTGGACTACCCACTAAACACCTCTCCTGTCAACCTGATATGGGTATAATTTAGAGTAGTAAGTTTCCTTTTCACTACAGTTACAAGTACATAGGTTTACTAGGATGTCAAAAAAACATGAGTGCCACCTCAAAAACGGTAGCTAAGAATGTGTGATAACTTCGATATTTGCACCCTACGCGCACATGCTACGGCATGTGCGCTAAGTTTGATACGTCAGGAAGAATCCGTGTGAAAAATCAAGAAATTTCAGGAATTGGGGATAGCGCTTTATAAGGAAATTGTGAACCAATTGCGACGCATGGACGTTTCTTGCGCACGAAGGACTCGATTTGGATACGGATTGCAGCTATTAGAGGTAGGAGTCATGAAATAGATGCATTTTTAAATAAACTCAGTGCGTGTTTTTTTCCAAAGCTGATTGTTCCACGAGGAAATAAGTGTCAAAGCCGGTCACAAAATTGAATGAAAATACATACGAGGTCTGTTCAAAAAGTACCCGGAATATTCGTTTTTTCCAATCTTCGAAGCACTTTTGATATTCACTTTTTGGTATGTCCTTGAGCACTCTCAGCGATTCGGCCTTTATTTCTTCAATCGAGGAAAAACGCCGACCTTTCATGGATCTCTTCAACTTTGGGAACAGGAAAAAGTCACACGAAGCCATATCTGTGAATATGGAGGTTGGGGCATGACTACGGTATTGTTTTTGGCCAATGAATTACGAACAAGCAACGACGAGTGACCAGGTGCGTTATCGTGGTGCAAAAGCCATGAATTCTTTTTCCATAAATCGGGGCGTTTCTTCGGATCGCTTCACGCAAACGGCGCATAACTTCAAGGTAATACTCCTTATAAAGCATACAATCTTGTGGTAAGAACTCTTGATACACTATGCCATTACAATCGAAGAAAACAGTAGACAAAACCTTGACATTTGATCGAACTTGACGTGCTTTTTTCGCTCTGACGTTGAATGCTTCCAGGTGGACGATTGTGCTTTGGTTTCGACATCATAACCATACACCCATGTTTCATCACCAGTTATGACCCTTTCAAGCAAACTTTGATCGTCGTTGACGCCATTTAACAGCTCCTGAGCGATGTTCATGCGATTTTTTTTGGTCAAAATTCAGCAGTTTCAGCAAAAATCGCCGAGCTCATAAAAACACATCGAACCTTAGCGACTACCACAGACAAAATAAACTGTGAATATGGCTGAAAATTTTATCATACTTTAGGGGCATGTATACCAACACAATAAAAAAAAGTTTTGACAATCGGACTCTCCAGACCCGCAAAATTTAAAAATTCCGGGTACTTTTTGAACAGATCTCGTATATCCACTGCCTGACGGCGATAGTGAGGAAGATGAAAACCATAAGGAAGGGAACAAGAAATTGCAGGAAGTAGGAACACCAGCATAGGCAACGAAGGGCGTAAACGCTTATAAAAATATACTCCTACTATAAAAATAAGAAGAATCGTGAAAAATGCAAGAAATGCAGACACAAATGCAAGCTCAAAAGTGTGTCGAAAGTTCGCATTAGTTAATTTTATTTTATTGTTTTCTTCCAACCCACCAAAAATACGATTCATGAAAATGATCTAATTTATATTGAACACAAATTTGAACATATGGTAGAGAGTAGAACGCTTTTTTTTATGACGGTCCTTATAGTATGTATAAATTGAAAACCATTTTTGGTTTCAATTTAACGATTCCTTCAATCAAAATAAGTCGATTTCACACGTTTTAGTTTTTTCTCAGTGCTATCATACTTTATTTTATTTTTGTAATTTTATGATAACAAACAATCTTATGAAAAGAGAATCTCACCGTACGTCCAGCAAAAATTGATTTTAAGATAATACGACTAGTCCTTTTTTGACTATACGTAGAGCATTATATCGTATGAAAAGATTGTTGTCAGTTCAAAATAACCAAGACACGAAATATGCCACTTTAAAGCGTTCATACAGGTTATAGGCTAGTTTTTGTCAATTATTTAATACGCGCTAGGAACAAGTGCCTACTACAGGGTTTTCCAATAAGAGGTGTTATTTTGATATTAAAAGAAAAATGCCATTTTTTTATATAAATGATCGGATGTTTATTTCATTATAAAGAAGAAGACATGCCGTTAATAGTAAAAAATAACATCAGGCAAATGACTACCACAACCACGCTTACAGGACCATATCCTTTTCATGAAATTTTCGATAACCAAATCGCAAAGTGGCTGCTTTATCCTCGAAGGCCTCACGAATTCCATCTTTGAGGTCTTGAATCGACGCTGGGCTATTGGATAAGACCTCTTCTTTCACGTGGCTCTAAAGGAAGAAGTCGCAAGGTGTTAAATCACAAGATCTTGGTGGCCAATTGTGATCACCTCTTTGAGAGATAACACGGTCCGGAAACGTTTCCCGTAAAAGATCAATGGTTTCGTTGCTTGTGTGGCACGTAGCGCCGTTTTGTTGAAAGTAAACGTTGCCCAGATCCATACATTCCAATTCCGGCCATAAAAAATCATTAATCAACTCTCGATAGCGCAATCCATTCACCGTAACTGTTGCTCCAGCATCATTTTCGAAAAAGTAAAGTCCAATGACTCCGCCGGACCATAAACTACACCAAACAGTCACACGTTGAGGATAAAGAGGCTTTTCAACAATAACTCTTGGGTTTTCGGAGCCCCAAATCCGACAATTTTGCTTGTTGATGAAGCCACCCAGGTGAAAATGGGCCTCATCACTCAAAATGATTTTTCGATTCGGATCATTTTCATGCATTTCAAGGTCCCAATCAACAAAGACATGACGTTGTTGATGATCAACTGGCTTAAGTTCTTGTGTTAGCTGAACTTTATAAGCCTCAAGACCCAAATCTTTATGCCTAATTCCAAAGAGCGACGAGGAATGGACAAACCTGGGTTTTCTTCAACACTTTCGGCTACAGCAGCAATATTCTCGGCTGTTCCTGAGTGACGTGCACGGATTTTATTCTTCATATCACTAAATTGTTCCAACAGCTCAAGTTTTTCCACCAATTTCTGTATTGCGGTCCGACAAGGTGCTTCACGACGACCCAAAAATGTTCGAGTTTTACGAACCGTCTCTGCCAACTTTTCACCATTTTTATAGTGAATTTTAATAACTTCAATGCATTGTTAAAGCATGTATCATTCCATTTTTATCAATGGCGTAGTTTCTACTTATCAAACGTCAAAAAATGACAGCTTCAAAAGAGACATCTACCGAAATAGCGGGCTATTCAAAATAACACCTCTTATTGGAAAACCCTTTATGTGTATTGAACGTATTGTATTTCGTAGAAATAAACTCTCCAATGAAGAACCTCAGTTTACATACGAGAGTAGTAAGAATTGAGAATTTTGGTTTCGTTATTCGATATGCATGACCATGTATCCTTAATACCCTATTGTGCCCTATATGCTTTTTAAGGCCACTCCAAAATAAAATTTATTTTCTGATTTTCCCCAACTTACCTCTCGGAAACCAGTAGGGGAGTCTTCTAAATTCTCTACCGATACGTTAGAAGGACTCTATCCCTTTACTTCGATGATATTTTGCCATAACTTCCAAATAATCTTTTAAAATTAAAAATTATAGTGAAAGTAGCATCGGCGACGAATTAAGTTAGAACAATTACAACTATATGGAAATTATGTCAAGTAAACCAATATAAGATATTACTTTCCTAACGCTTCATAAGCCATGAAAAAGTTCCAATATTTGCTTAGTAGTATAACACCTCCCCCAACCCTTTAGACAATAAAAAAGTATACCCGGAAATATACCAAATGAAATTTATTTTATTTTTAATAAAAAGAAAATTCAAAATGAACCATATATCAGATAAAAAGCAAATACAAGCTTGTGCACATGCTTTTTTTTTTGTACCGCGTTAACTAACCTTAATGATATAGAGAAGCATAGATGTTAGAGAGAATATATACGAAATGCATCATGAGAATTGAAGCACTTTATGATGTACCGTGAAGTTGGCGCGTTATTAACTGTTGATTCGATTTTCGAATAAATTTGACGAGACGTCTCCCACTAATTTTCGCATCTTGTACTGAGTCAATTTCTCGTGCGGATATTCTAACTTAAACGATATAAAAGATTCAACATACCTTACCTTACGAAGAATACGTCCCTGACATGCTTCCTATAGCTGTTTTTAACAATCCCACACACATCACTACATTTTTCGTTTTCCGACACAAAAACACTCGCGATCCGCAACAAACTTTTCAGTTTGACTAATTATCACTTTTGCACCGCTTTTGCACTAGTTTCAACACGGTTCATCTTAAAACAAGTTGGGTAGACAGACCTATGCTCATGTTAGAAGGGTTTTGTACTCAACCTACAAAATGCAGTAACCAGCAATGAATAAAATCAAGAAACACGCCATGTTCGAGGATCATACTATTATTAACAAAGTTGAAAGAATTTTGACTTCTGAGGTATTTGTTATAGTTATACCCATGAATATCTCCCTTAATAATTTTTTCAGATTTTTTAGAACACGGGTCCATTCGCGAGGGAGGAAACACATTTTTCATGTATTCCCCCCCCCCCCCCTGTGCCCCCACTGAAGCAAAAACTGTCAGTTTAAGAACTGTTCTGAAAAGCTCTCATAGAGAACTTTCAGTTGCTACTCATATCGGCTACGTTTCATGAAATTTTCTTTCAGGGGCCACTCCTCTCTACTGTAATCATCGATTCATGGCCTATTTTTTCGAATCTTAGGATGGTTACAAAGCCCTTTTGCTAGGAGCTCTCTCCTGCCTCTTCGACAATTGTATGTACTCATCTTCATGATATCTATCACTCCTGAAATTTTCATGCAAATCCTAGCAAAGCTGTAGTGTCTAAGTCGGTAAAAAGCGCATATGGCTCCATAGCCATATGTTTCCATAGTAACACAGGGCATATTGTTCCATAGTAATACAGGAATATTCAAATCGCTACAACTTCGTTAAATACCATTCGATCTTTATGAAACTTTCAGAAAAGATCAATCTTATAAATAGTCATCATACTATTACTAACAAAGTTGAGTGAATTTCGACTTCTCATGTATTTGTTGTTGTTGTACTCATTAAGGCCTACATTTATGATTTTTTCCAGATTTTTCGGATGGAAGGTGTCCAATCGCGAGGGGGGGTTTGCGAAAAGTTCGTAGATCTCCCTTCCCCTGCCCTCCTCGGTACTCATAAGGCAGTTTTAAGACTTGTTTTGAAAAGATCTCATTGAGACCTTACCGATGATACCCTACTCGACTACCAATGGTGAAAATTTTTTTTTGAGGGGTCACCTCCCTATATGGGGAGACCCCCTTAAACCCCTTTGAAAAATTTTTCCACCCTTGAATTTTCAAGAAGTCACCACTTCTGACCTTTCCACAAAGTTTCATGGCTGTAGCCTCTATAGTTTCGGAGAAAAAGTGCTGTGACATACAGACGGACGGACGGACAGACGGACACAGATCGTGATTGCATAAGGTTTTTGTATTTTAGTACAAAACCCTAAAAATTGTTTCTCAAATTCAACTTGATTAGACGTTTCCCATCATTGTTGAATTTGCACGAATCATATGTTTTTAGTCATATGGTTGATATTTCGTTGACAATTCAGGGGTTAAAGCACAAAAGGAGTGGGATTTTCATGAGAGCAACTAGAGAGCCACTTGAGTGTGTAGATACTCCAGCGGCGTCAAAGGCGGGGGGATTTCAATTCGTATGGGAGAGGAAGGCATGTATGTAGTAAAAATCCTTCACTCACGTATGGATGAAAATAAGCCCATTTCGCGTCCATTACTTTATATGTCTTTGTAGAGAAGAGAGGAGGAGCTGAGAAAAGAGAAATTATTTTGCAGCATAAGCTAGGAATTGAGAAAGCTTAATACGCAATACTGTCGGTTATATACAATATTTTCGTTATTTGTTTTCTACATGTATAAATGCTAAGAATTATATATGATACCAAACTATACCTGCATTTGTGTTCATACCTTAAAATTATGCAACACGAACGAGTAGCCATACCTGAATACCTATCATGAAACGTTACTGCAATAAGATATGTGAACCCGTAGGAACGTATTCCTTAATCAGTAATATCAATAGTAAGGATAGAAAAATTATAAGAACTATTCATTCGAAAATATCGAATAAATCAATGATGGTAAAATAAGTTATAAAGACATTTAAAAGCTAACACTAGGAACTAAGAAAAGCAGTTTCGTCCGTTTTTTTTTTCCTTCTCCAAAAATTATTTCTAAATACTACCGTTTTCTATACTCTATAATGTGTAAATGAAAGGAATTGCTAAACAAAGAAAAAAATCTTTCTTTTCCAGTAACTCGTTCTGTTTCAGCAGAACCTGTCGGCGAAAGGTGAGTCTGCCGCCGAGAGAGTAGGGTTCCAGAAATCCGCGAATGGTCGGTTTCGCGTTGCGGTCGGTACGCGGTGCCATATTTTGAATTTGCGTGTTTTTAATAGAGTAGATTTCTTCGGTTTTGAATTAGACTAGAGTATTTCGGGCACCACGTTGGTTATATTCGGGAGCGCGTATTGTTTCAGCGGTGGGTTTTGTTTCTTTTCTCTGGGATGAAGAGACATAATTTAGAGTAGAGTCAATGGAAGTTGTGTAATGTGACGCCTACGCCCGGGAATCGAAGTGATTCCGATCCCGAACCCTGGCACCCGGCCAGATATGTATGACTTCGAAGTGCAAGCAGACTTTATCTTTCGTGCAGATATCATTGCGCCGAAAATATTTTTCTTCAAATATTTATATTTGTGGAGAAATATTTCCTGTCAATGTGATCCGCTGTAATTAAACACTGATACATTTCGAAGCATATCTATCTGGCAATGCCTCCCACAGTTGCCATCCAAACGTCAAAAAGGTAGAAAAGTGGAAACTGGTTTAAAGTGTCAAAAAGCACATGGGTTTTTTTATGAGCATCAGTTATAAATTTTAAGTGATAATTTGACTTCACAACCTGCAAGCCGCCTTTATTTGAAGTTTTAGAACATACAAAAGTGTGAAAAGGAATGCAACATAGAGCAGAAAACCGTTATTTAATGTGTGAGTAAAATAAAATCATTGCTCCAAGTATTGAAATAAGCATTTAGATCTTAGGAAGAAATTCATTGGTCGAGTTTATTCAAGTATTGTGATTTTTCAAATGAATTAGAGCGTGGACTCCTGATCAGCATGGTTGTCGTTTTTTTTTATCGCTTCCTCCTGCTCGGGCAATGTTGATGAACTTTGCATAAATTATCTGATGGAATGACATGCGAAAATCCATAGCGAAGTTCGATTATGTGATTTGAGTGTTGCTGTTCAAACAATAAAAGGACACACGCATGCCAAGCAAAACGTCGTTTGTCGGATATTAAGTGAATGTAAACGAGTTTTCGATAAGCTGAGTTCGCAATCCTATCGCATTCCTATGCTCGACGGTGAAGTTATAAGGCGAGTTCAAACAAAACGACGTCGAAAACTTAATTTTCCATTCGGAAAGAAATCCAACAAAAGTAAGCTTGCATAGTTCGCACAGCGCTGGCTGCATCGAGCTTAGCAAGAACTCGAATCTGAACGTGGATGAAGAATTGATCGCAGGCATTCTGGATGAAGTGGAATGCGATCGTGACGGTAGGGATGATGAAACAATTCGTATCCATGGTATGTAAAATTTGTAATATTTCATGTTTGTAGCATATTTCGCAACTGAACTGGGACAACCGCCACCGGGGATACAATAGAATTTAAGATGGAATGCAATTTTTTAGAGAAATATTGTTATTTGTTTTTAAATTTCTTTTCCAATTATGCTTTGTAATTTATTGCGACAACTTTGCGCACTAAACAAAATATTTCGTTGCGGAAAGCTAAAACGTTTCTAGAAGGAAAATGTATTTTGGTCGTTCTAGAAGTTATACAACCTGTGTGCCCCGCTTATATTTATTTTGAACGCGATTGTTTGAGGCTTCTATTAATAGAAATAGCATTTCATTTGGAGTAGTCTATCAGCATCAAAAACTATCAACTTTTGAATAGAGTAATTGCTGAAATTCCAGTGATGGACAAAGGACAATCGCTGATATTTTGACAAATACCAAGAATGTAATAAAAATCAGCAATTAATCTTACGAATTTATTTCACTGAGTACACTGACTTGCCTATATACACAAACGTTGGTTATTTTTTGTGTGAATCAAACGTAAACGTTAAAATATCATCATATCTATCACTGACAGATCAATCAAGAATTTATACTAAACAAAATCTTTAACACCTAATTTTCCACAGACGTCGGTTTGGACAATAATGCAGAAAAAACTCGTTTATCGGCTGAATGATTCGAGTATCATAGGTTTTTAAACGCAATATATTCCTGGCACTGATCTTTTAGACAATGAACCTTTTTTTTGCATTATTCTGAAAATTAACACTTTCTAAACACTTCTTACGACCTTAATTTTGAGTGAAATATGAGTAAAATCCAAATTTTACTAAGTGACCGGGTCCACAAAACTCTATTCAGGGCTACCTTAACTATTGCAAACAATCAACAAGCGACTCAAACTACTCGAACATTTAGATTCCTCTTTTTCGTTATTTTTAATTGTGACGAACGTGCAATATTTACCAATTTTATTACTTTCTCTGTTTTAAATTAGGAGCATGTCCACATTTGGAAACAAAAAAACCCTTTTTCCTTTAATAATTTTAATATGTAACTATTATTCTTGTAAATATTCCTTATTAGTTACTTTGGTAAATTTAGTGTTAGTTGAATGGATGCGATGAAAATCATATGGTTAATCCCTTTAACACATGCGCATTTAACCATTTATTTTATAGATCAGGGAAACTAAAAGTGTATGGGTTTTATTATCAACTGAAATAGCAGCTCAATACAGAGCTTCTTTGTTTAGTATTCTTATAGAGTTTAAAATGACAAAATTCGGCAAATATAGACTAATATTACCTGAGAGGAATCTACCACTTGGTACAATCATTCGGTAAATTTGTTAACAAGCCCGAAAATACTTTGACATTGGTTTTCTTCTATAATTGTGTTGAGTCTTACTTTCTTATACCCTTCCAATTATCTGAAGGAACTATGAGAGCAATCGCTTTTGTTGACGTACTTTCAAATTTGGTATTTAATAAGTATGCTGTAGATTAACAAGGGTTATGTGACTTTGACCTGATTATATAAAATTTATTTGGTCATGTGTCAGCCTTTTTTCAAATTAATTGCAGCAGGTTTTCCAATTCGTCAGATATTCAATATTATAAACCAAACATATTAAAAGGAATTCAGCTGGAATATTTTGCACAGCATAAACTCAGATTTATCTTAAAGTAATAAACATCAACATAAATTAAATTCGTAGTATTTTTTATTCTACTTAAATATTAACAGTCGATCATATAGAATTTAATGTCAGCTCAGCATTTCGATTGGTATTTGAAAGAAGAGACACTATACTATTATTTTTATGAAAAAAAAAAAAACCAATATGTTATAATGGCAGCCCATCTTCACCTCTTCGGTTATATTCAAGAGTGTTAACAAGCAAGAAAAAAGGTTAGGCTAATGTATTTCATAACTTAATGCAGAGAATGACCACTATACTAATTAATTTGTTACCAATACAACTAAATCGTAAACCATAACTGAATTTTATCGGTTTCATTTCAATGAAAAAAAAAATATTTCTCTAAAAAAATAATATTCCAAAATGCAGAACAAAAAAATAAAGTGAAAACTCTAGGCATAAATATCCTTTAAACATTAACGATAAAAAAACTAAGGGCACATTTAGTAAATCTTAAAAACAAACTTTTTAAATAAACTAAAAAAAATTAGGAATATTCAATTCAATGTTAAAAACAACATAAACTTTATGTATGTACATTCTATTGCAATGAAAGGAAAAGAAATTAATATTTGCATGGTTTCAATGTATAAGTAACTAAAATTATACAAGAAAATTTCAACCCATCATCAAACAAAAGAAATGGTTTAAAAGATTCTAGTATATTATGCCTGTTATTAAAACAATTCAGAAAAAATCAAAAAATTTAAGATATACTCAAAAACAGTAAATATTCATTATATACTATATATCGATATATATTTAGAATTAGACATCAAGAAATACATTTAGAATACAATGAGCTCAGTGATTCACCATTGAAGTACAAAAAAGGTCAAATAATATTTTTTTAAACAAAAAAAAAAGGTTAAATAATACTTTTTTAAACAAAAAAAAAAGAACATGAAATAATGTAAAATCGAATTCTAATAACATGAAAAATACAATACAAATGCAGCTAGGCAAACAGCAAGAAGTAAATAGAATTATCAGAGAATTAAATTCATATGAACTAGAATATTTGACAAATCCATTAATTGCCAAAAATAATTGATGAAGAAAATATTTTTCATGATATAAATAAACATAAAAAAATATATTTTTCTGAAAGAAATCAAACAAAGCATAACAATAAATGTACATCGTATTTTATGTGCACATATCCAGGCGCTCAGGTATAAAAAGCAACAAACAACTGAAATTGTTCTTGCAACAAATGCATATGAAATAACAATTAGGACAGCGTAGGTTAGACCTACATATTTTATCAAATAATATACATTTATAATTTTGTAAAATTACACTATACGAAACAATAATATGAATTGTTAACAAAAAAACGGATTTTCCTTTCCAGCAGCTCTGCTTTTCAGCGGGCAATGGGGTGCAGGGTAAGTATGCCGTCGCGAGGGTAGGGTTTGGAAAAAATCCGCTGAAGTCGGTTTCGCGTCGTACGCGGTACGCGGTATCTTAGTTGTTTTTGATTTTTCCTTAACGTAGCATTCGTCGGGTTGAGTTAACGTAGTATACTTTTCGGTACCGCGTCGGGAATTCAGGAACACGAAATAAAAATTAGATTTTGTTCTTTTTGACTGGTCATGAGAAGAAATACGGAGTAACGTAGAATAGGTTTCCTCTCCGTATGGTTATGTTTGTAACGCGTATGAAAACGGGCGTGTGTAGGTGGCTGAATTATGTAAATGAGCGTAACCCATTCGGAGACCCGCGACCGAAATCCTCTCCGATCTAGCTGGCCGACAAGCAGCCACCGCGTGAATGGGTTACGGTGCACGGATTGGTTGACCGGTTGGTACCATCCATTGGCACTACTCAGACTTAACGTCTAGAACCGATGAGAGGTCGGTTCCGCGTTCGGACGTAAATTGTTAAATCATTACAAATCACGCCCAACGTGGGGCCTAAAACATCCTAAGGGGGAAAGAAATTCGCGTCTTCTGACGAGTTGGTCCTTTACGGAGGATGTAAGGTACTTTGGTACTCGAGTCCCACTATCAGGAGCAGTGGAGTTGTGTGATACACTCTAGCAGTCGCTTCACGTGAGTTGTAGCTTCCGCTCTCCTTTGTTTGATTTTGTTTTCGCGACAGAATCCTTCCGATGTGTTGTCCCAGGCTAACCCCTGTAAGGACCTTCTATTTTCTTGATGGAACTGCCAGCCTGATGGGTTTACCTATCAGCATGGACTCTCAAGAAAATAGAAGGCTACCTTGCCTTTATGTCGCGGAAGGATTTTACTTATTTCGTATGCGTGATAGACGAGTGGTATCGGTTCAACGTTCGGTGGCGTATGCTGAAGTTGCGGAGCCCGGAATGCTTCCACGCGTCGGGAATTTTGACCGCGTACAAAACCGTTACGGTAGCTCTACCACTTGTCTCGTCGAGTCATTTAACGTAGTTTAGAGACGGTTTTGTAATGTATGTGGGTTTAGGGGATAAAGTTTGTAAATCGACCGAAAGCACCCTTTCTTCGGCAGATTACTACGCACTCTCATTTCCCTTTGGAGGAGTCGACTACTGGAAAGGAAAGTGTGTATTAAATACATTTTTTTTTTCTTTCTCCATTCGATATGAATAGCTCGCCACTATCGGCCACTAAAGTATTAATAAGTTTATTTTTATATATATACGTATAGTTTAAAAATAGCAGTAGGAGTCAATTACATTTTTTTTTTCTCAGTATTACATCGTACCCACACTCATAGGAACCACACGACAATGGTAACAAAGCGGACCCCAGACAAGCGTTGGACCAGATCCAAAACGGTCCAACCAGCTAACTGCGGGATCTGTTTCGAGGGCGTAGTGGAGGGGGTACACAGCGTGTGATTGGATTGTGGACATCTATTCCATCGTGCCTGTGTCCAACAGCTCCTCCTTACGTCCGAGCTTTGCCCGTTATGCCGGCGACCCATCGAGAGGACCGCCCTAGACGTCCCCCTCGGAGCGCCCGTCCCAACGCGTGGAGCAGTGGCGAAAGGGGTTCCAGAGGCCGAACCGCCCCAACCACTGTTGGACCTTCAAGGAGCCGTAGGCGGTGAAGTTCCGGCTGCAGTTGTCGTGTCCGAGGTGACCCCCATGCCTTCCGCCCACTCCATTGACACCCTCGTGGCGTTGATGCGAGATATGTCGGAGAGGATTGGCAACTTGGAGGGAAAGCTCCAGAATCTCCCCATGAGCCAACCAGCCAGCTGCGTGAGAACTCCACTTGGCTGGGAGCCCAATCCCAATGTGGTTATGCCCCACTCTCGACCATCCGATCAGTGGGCCCTACCTCCAAGGAACTCGGGAATGGATCCCAGAGCTCCCGAATATAAACCACGACACAGCACCGCACCTCCGTTGGTACCTCCAGTCCCCGAGGCAGTTCCGTACAACAGGTCAATCGAGGATGCGATCCCCCCCGGGAACGCATTGACACCTTTCCGAGACCCGACGCCTCGTATCATGGAGAGTTGGCGCCTGAACTTCACGGGTTTCAACGATATGATTTCGGCGGACCGGTTCCTTTTCCGGATTCAGGCGTTAATATCCAGCACCCTGGTAGGTGATTCCTCGGCCTTCCTCCGGCATGCACATCTTTTGTTCAGCGGTGACGCTGCCGACTGGTACTGGAGTTTTAAGGAATCGACGCCACGTCCCACTTGGAACTCTTTCAGTGCAGCCTTCCGCAATCGATTTGAGGATTGCTTCACTGAGAGAGAGCTAAGGGAACAATTAAAGAAACGGAAACAAGGCGCTCACGAACCGTTCGATCAGTACTACACAAGTATAGTGAGATTGAGCACTCGCTTGCGAACTACCATGCCCGAGGACGAACTGGTAGAAATTATCAGAGAGAATATGCGTTGGGATCTTCAGAACAGCCTTCTGCATTTTCCCATCAACACCATACAGGGATTGCGCCTCCATGCCCGTAGGCAAGAACAATTGGATGAGCGGCGAGGCACCTTCCGTCCACAACCTCGCATAACGGGACCAAATCCCCGAAATCACCACACCGCGGAGTTGATGGCAGCAGACCATCTACTTGCTGATCCAGTACCAGTACCGAGGAGCGGAGCCCCACAGGAGCTTGAGGACACAGCAATGATTGATAAACCCTCCCTTGAAGCAATTACCAGCCCGACGGTCTGTTGGAACTGCCGACAAACGGGGCATCGGTTCTATGCATGTCCAGCGGAGCCGACGCTTTTCTGTTACCGATGCGGGAAGGCCGACACATACGCACCTGATTGCGCAAATTGCAAAGTGCGAAAAAACTTGCCACCGAGTGCCGCGACCACCCGTCGGCACTCCTAGACCCCGGACGAACCAATCCTGACCCCATCACTAGCTATGACCAAGCCCCCGACATGACTCCAATTCTGCTGACTCACACCGCTAAACACAGTTCTCCCGAAGTTTCACAACCGACGCCATCCTTCGCCGAGGCCAACGCGCAGGGAAATGATAGCGAGGCGAAAGTTCCTTGGCATGTCAAACCTTTCCACGTCAGGCTGCGGAATTATTTGGCTACTCGACAGCGCATCTTCCATGAGGAGTTGGCTACAAATGTCCCACCGCGAAGAAAGTGAGCCACGCGTCGGATAAGGAGCTTCTGGAGAAAGGGATCAGGCAGTCGAGGAAGGTGCTGAAGGACATACACTTAGACTAATTATTGAGGGATGACGTTCGGCCATATGCGTTAGTACACCTACTGCAAAAACGAGTGTCAGGTTTAGTCGATACTGGAGCCAGCGTGAATTGCATATCCGCCGATTTTGCAGGGGAGGTACTGGCAATGCACGCGGATCAAATTCACCATTTTACCTCCTGGTTAAGCACGGCGGATGGAACTCGTCACTCTTTAGTGGGAAAAATTACGACGGATGTTACCTTTAAGGGAGTAACTAAACCTCTGGAATTTTACATCATACCTCAATTAACCCAGAATCTTTATCTAGGAGTGGATTTCGTTCGAAAATTAAACTTGGCCCCGGCACTGTTTTCCGGTACGACCCTGGAGTCCGTCACCACAGTTCCTGACCAATCTCAAACCACTCATTTATTACGACATACACTGGATGTAAATCAGCAACTGCGACTTGACTCGGCTATATCGGCTTTTCCATCGCACGAGAGGGAAGGTCTCGGACGGACTGCACTGGTGTTCCACACTATAGACGTGGGGGATGTTAAACCCATAAAACAGAGACATTTTGCCATATCTCCGGCGAAGGAAAAGTCGTTATATGCCGAAGTGGATCGAATGCTAGCATTAGGCGTGATCGAAGAATCGCAGAGCGCGTGGGCTTCCCCAGTCACCTTAGTTGTCAAGCCGAACAAGGTCCGGCTATGCTTAGATGCCAGACGCTTGAACGCCATCACTGTCAAGGACGCATACCCTCTACCGTTGATTGAAGGCATTTTGAGTCGGTTGCCTAAAGCCCACTTCATCACGAGCTTAGACCTCAAGGACGCCTTCTGACAAATTCCTTTAGACCCTGGCTCAAGGGAGAAAACAGCCTTCACAGTCCCAGGTCGGCCCCTGTATCAATTCGTGACCATGCCATTCGGATTGTGCAATGCCCCCCAAACAATGACGCGCCTTATGGATAAGGTGATACCACCTCATTTGCGGCACCAAGTTTTCGTTTACTTGGATGATCTGCTGCTTATAACCGAGACCTTTAACGAACACCTCGACCTGCTTCAGGAGGTGGCTCTACACATCCGGAGGGCCAGGTTAACCATCAACATACAGAAGAGTCAGTTCGTGATGACGGAGGTGAAGTATTTAGGTCACATCATTGGGCATGGCCATATCAAGACCGATCCGGACAAGACTCAAGCGATTGACGTTTTTCCATTACCCAAGACCACCAAGCAATTACGCCGATTCTTAGGCTTATGCGGATGGTACCAGCGTTTTGCACGTGACTATGCCACCATTACCACTCCTTTGACCGACATGCTGCGTAAGGGACGTAAGTTCGTCTGGGAAGAGCCCAGCTTGCGAGCCTTTGAAGAGCTAAAGAAGAGTCTGACTACAGCCCCCGTACTGCACAGCCCGGACTTTGACAAACCGTTCTCAATCCATTGTGACGCGAGTCAACATGGGGGGGGAGCAGTCTTAGTCCAGGTTGCACAAGACGGCGAGGAGAGACCTATAGCCTTCATGTCTCACAAGTTGAACCCAGCCCAGCGAAATTACACGGTCTCTGAGCAGGAATGTCTAACTGCGGTGTTGGCAGTGAAACGCTTCCGAGCCTATGTGGAGGGACACACCTTTGAAATCGTTACGGACCACGCTTCTCTGAAATGGCTAATGAGCCAGACTGACCTCAACGGCAGATTGGCCAGGTGAGCACTGAAACTACAGGCATTTGACTTCACAATTCGCCACCGAAAAGGAAGCCAGCATGTAGTCCCCGACACCCTATCCAGAATGTTCGCTCCTGAAGGAGCCGAGTTGGTCCAGGAGGACGACAGCCCCCAATTGATCGATCTGGACCATCTTGCCTTCAAGTCAGCCAGCTGCACCCAACTGATTTACACTATCCAGAATCAACTGTCCCAGCTTCCTGAACTGCGGTTGACGGATGGATTTATTTATAAGCGGATGGGACACGCATCCGGAGACCCCATACAAGAAGAAGAACAGTGGAAGTTGTGGGTGCCCGAAGAATTAACCACTGATCTTATCAGACGGGCTCATGACCACCCATCAAGTGCGCACGGCGGATACGGTCGTACACTTAGGCGGTTGAAAACCTGTTTCTTTTGGCCTAAGATGGCACAACAGATAAAAGCGTACGTAGCCTCCTGTGAGCTGTGCAAGTGCACTAAAGCGCCCAACACCATTCTTCGGCCTCCCATGGGTAAGGTTGAGGTCCCCGAACGCGTGTTCCAGCGCTTGTACATTGATCTTATCGGTCCTTACCCTCGATCTGCTTCTGGTCACACGGGAGCTGTCGTGGTCCTAGACCAGCTCTCTAAATTCCCTACCATAGAACCACTACGTAACATGCACACTGGACCTATACTCAGCTTCTTGGAGAACCGAGTCTTTCACATGTTTGGAGTTCCGGAGAAACTTGTCTCCGACAACGGGGTCCAGTTCACCTCAAGCAAGTTCCGAGACCTAATGTCCAAATACGGCATCATCCACCAACGAACCGCCGTCTATTCACCACAAGCCAACGCATCCGAACGACTGAACCGTACGCTCATAGCGGCCATTCGTGCCTATGTCCACCCGAATCAGAAGGACTGGGATCGCAAGTTGTCCGCCATCACTAGTGCTCTGCGCTCGTCGTACCACGCCACTACCGGCATTTCACCGTATTTCGCATTGTTCGGCCAGTATATGATCTGTCATGGAAGCGCTTACCGGCTATTGCGGCAGCTGAAATTGCTAGAGGACCCAATCGTGGTTCTGGAACCGCACGAAAAGCTCCAACTTCTGCGAGATCAACTGCGGGAGAAGATTGAAGAAAGTAGACGGATGGGAGAGGAGCGGTACAACTTGCGATCCCATCCTTCTGGCTTTAAGGCAGGCGACGAAATATATCGTCGAAACTTCCGGCAGAGCGATGCCACCCGACATTACAATGCCAAACTAGACAAGAAATTCGTGAAGTGTCGAGTCCTACAAGTAATAAGTCCCACACGATACCTCATCGCGGACATGGCTGGTAAAACCCTGGGAATTTACCACGCAAAAGACCTTAGACGATGAAGTGCAACTATTTCGCACGAAAAACTATGGCTTACCTAAATCTCTGCCTGGACGAAGACCTCCGAGTAACACCTGACTCCCTACTGTATAGCCACTGTCGAGTCTTCACTGAAATTGTTGTAGCCTATTCCTCGAAATCGATCTTCGACCCGCCACGGCCCTAACCAAGACCTTTTACATAGGAGGCGGGATCGGAATTACTTCGATTTTGGGGGGGGGGGAATGTTTAATGTGACGCCTACGCCCGGGAATCGAAGTGATTCCGATCCCGAACCCTGGCACCCGGCTAGATATGTATGACTTCGAAGTGCAAGCAGACTTTATCTTTCGTGCAGATATCATTGCGCCGAAAATATTTTTCTTCAAATATTTATATTTGTGGAGAAATATTTCCTGTCAATGTGATCCGCTGTAATTAAACACTGATACATTTCGAAGCATATCTATCTGGCAATGCCTCCCACAGTTGCCATCCAAACGTCAAAAAGGTAGAAAAGTGGAAACTGGTTTAAAGTGTCAAAAAGCACATGGGTTTTTCTATGAGCATCAGTTATAAATTTTAAGTGATAATTTGACTTCACAACCTGCAAGCCGCCTTTATTTGAAGTTTTAGAACATACAAAAGTGTGAAAAGGAATGCAACATAGAGCAGAAAACCGTTATTTAATGTGTGAGTAAAATTAAATCATTGCTCCAAGTATTGAAATAAGCATTTAGATCTTAGGAAGAAATTCATTGGTCGAGTTTATTCAAGTATTGTGATTTTTCAAATGAATTAGAGAGTGGACTCCTGATCAGCATGGTTGTCGTTTTTTTTGATCGCTTCCTCCTGCTCGGGCAATGTTGATGAACTTTGCATAAATTATCTGATGGAATGACATGCGAAAATCCATAGCGAAGTTCGATTATGTGATTTGAGTGTTGCTGTTCAAACAATAAAAGGACACACGCATGCCAAGCAAAACGTCGTTTGTCGGATATTAAGTGAATGTAAACGAGTTTTCGATAAGCTGAGTTCGCAATCCTATCGCATTCCTATGCTCGACGGTGAAGTTATAAGGCGAGTTCAAACAAAACGACGTCGAAAACTTAATTTTCCATTCGGAAAGAAATCCAACAAAAGTAAGCTTGCATAGTTCGCACAGCGCTGGCTGCATCGAGCTTAGCAAGAACTCGAATCTGAACGTGGATGAAGAATTGATCGCAGGCATTCTGGATGAAGTGGAATGCGATCGTGACGGTAGGGATGATGAAACAATTCGTATCCATGGTATGTAAAATTTGTAATATTTCATGTTTGTAGCATATTTCGCAACTGAACTGGGACAACCGCCACCGGGGATACAATAGAATTTAAGATGGAATGCAATTTTTTAGAGAAATATTGTTATTTGTTTTTAAATTTCTTTTCCAATTATGCTTTGTAATTTATTGCGACAACTTTGCGCACTAAACAAAATATTTCGTTGCGGAAAGCTAAAACGTTTCTAGAAGGAAAATGTATTTTGGTCGTTCTAGAAGTTATACTACCTGTGTGCCCCGCTTATATTTATTTTGAACGCGATTGTTTGAGGCTTCTATTAATAGAAATAGCATTTCATTTGGAGTAGTCTATCAGCATCAAAAACTATCAACTTTTGAATAGAGTAATTGCTGAAATTCCAGTGATGGACAAAGGACAATCGCTGATATTTTGACAAATACCAAGAATGTAATAAAAATCAGCAATTAATCTTACGAATTTATTTCACTGAGTACACTGACTTGCCTATATACACAAACGTTGGTTATTTTTTGTGTGAATCAAACGTAAACGTTAAAATATCATCATATCTATCACTGACAGATCAATCAAGAATTTATACTAAACAAAATCTTTAACACCTAATTTTCCACAGACGTCGGTTTGGACAATAATGCAGAAAAAACTCGTTTATCGGCCGAATGATTCGAGTATCATAGGTTTTTAAACGCAATAAATTGCTGGCACTGATCTTTCAGACAATGAACCTTTTTTTTTTTTGCATTATTCTGAAAATTAACACTTTCTAAACACTTCTTACGACCTTAATTTTGAGTGAAATATGAGTAAAATCCAAATTTTACTAAGTGACCGGGTCCACAAAACTCTATTCAGGGCTACCTTAACTATTGCAAACAATCAACAAGCGACTCAAACTACTCGAACATTTAGATTCCTCTTTTTCGTTATTTTTAATTGTGACGAACGTGCAATATTTACCAATTTTATTACTTTCTCTGTTTTAAATTAGGAGCATGTCCACATTTGGAAACAAAAAAACCCTTTTTCCTTTAATAATTTTAATATGTAACTATTATTCTTGTAAATATTCCTTATTAGTTACTTTGGTAAATTTAGTGTTAGTTGAATGGATGCGATGAAAATCATATGGTTAATCCCTTTAACACATGCGCATTTAACCATTTATTTTATAGATCAGGGAAACTAAAAGTGTATGGGTTTTATTATCAACTGAAATAGCAGCTCAATACAGAGCTTCTTTGTTTAGTATTCTTATAGAGTTTAAAATGACAAAATTCGGCAAATATAGACTAATATTACCTGAGAGGAATCTACCACTTGGTACAATCATTCGGTAAATTTGTTAACAAGCCCGAAAATACTTTGACATTGTTTTTCTTCTATAATTGTGTTGAGTCTTACTTTCTTATACCCTTCCAATTATCTGAAGGAACTATGAGAGCAATCGCTTTTGTTGACGTACTTTCAAATTTGGTATTTAATAAGTATGCTGTAGATTAACAAGGGTTATGTGACTTTGACCTGATTATATAAAATTTATTTGGTCATGTGTCAGCCTTTTTTCAAATTAATTGCAGCAGGTTTTCCAATTCGTCAGATATTCAATATTATAAACCAAACATATTAAAAGGAATTCAGCTGGAATATTTTGCACAGCATAAACTCAGATTTATCTTAAAGTAATAAACATCAACATAAATTAAATTCGTAGTATTTTTTATTCTACTTAAATATTAACAGTCGATCATATAGAATTTAATGTCAGCTCAGCATTTCGATTGGTATTTGAAAGAAGAGACACTATACTATTATTTTTATGAAAAAAAAAAATCAATATGTTATAATGGCAGCCCATCTTCACCTCTTCGGTTATATTCAAGAGTGTTAACAAGCAAGAAAAAAGGTTAGGCTAATTTATTTCATAACTTAATGCAGAGAATGACCACTATACTAATTAATTTGTTACCAATACAACTAAATCGTAAACCATAACTGAATTTTATCGGTTTCATTTCAATGAAAAAAAAAAATATTTCTCTAAAAAAATAATATTCCAAAATGCAGAACAAAAAAATAAAGTGAAAACTCTAGGCATAAATATCCTTTAAACATTAACGATAAAAAAACTAAGGGCACATTTAGTAAATCTTAAAAACAAACTTTTTAAATAAACTAAAAAAAATTAGGAATATTCAATTCAATGTTAAAAACAACATAAACTTTATGTATGTACATTCTATTACAATGAAAGGAAAAGAAATTAATATTTGCATGGTTTCAATGTATAAGTAACTAAAATTATACAAGAAAATTTCAACCCATCATCAAACAAAAGAAATGGTTTAAAAGATTCTAGTATATTATGCCTGTTATTAAAACAATTCAGAAAAAATCAAAAAATTTAAGATATACTCAAAAACAGTAAATATTCATTATATACTATATATCGATATATATTTAGAATTAGACATCAAGAAATACATTTAGAATACAATGAGCTCAGTGATTCACCATTGCAGTACAAAAAAGGTTAAATAATATTTTTTTAAACAAAAAAAAAGGTTAAATAATACATTTTTAAACAAAAAAAAAAAGAACATGAAATAATGTAAAATCGAATTCTAATAACATGAAAAATACAATACAAATGCAGCTAGGCAAACAGCAAGAAGTAAATAGAATTATCAGAGAATTAAATTCATATGAACTAGAATATTTGACAAATCCATTAATTGCCAAAAATAATTGATGAAGAAAATATTTTTCATGATATAAAAAAACATAAAAAAATATATTTTTCTGAAAGAAATCAAACAAAGCATAACAATAAATGCACATCGTATTTTATGTGCACATATCCAGGCGCTTAGGTATAAAAAGCAACAAACAACTGAAATTGTTCTTGCAACAAATGCATATGAAATAACAATTAGGACAGCGTAGGTTAGACCTACATATTTTATCAAATAATATACATTTATAATTTTGTAAAATTACACTATACGAAACAATAATATGAATTGTTAATAAAAAAACGGATTTTCCTTTCCAGTAGTTCTGCTTTTCAGTGGGCAATGGGGTGCAGAGTAAGTATGCCGTCGCGAGGGTAGGGTTTGGAAAAAATCCGCTGAGGTCGGTTTCGCGTCGTGCGCGGTACGCGGTACCTTAGTTGTTTTTGATTTTTCCTTAACGTAGCATTCGTCGGGTTGAGTTAACATAGTATACTTTTCGGTACCGCGTCGGGAATTCGGGAACGCGAAATAAAAATTAGATTTTGTTCTTTTTGACTGGTCATGAGAAGAAATACGGAGTAACGTAGAATAGGTTTCCTCTCCGTATGGTTTTGTTTGTAACGCGTTTGAAAACGGGCGTGTATAGGTGGCTGAATTATGTAAATGAGCGTAACCCATTCGGAGACCCGCGACCGAAATCCTCTCCGATCTAGCTGACCGACAAGCAGCCACCGCGTGAATGGGTTACGGTGCACGGATTGGTTGACCGGTTGGTACCAAAACTGACGATAGATACAAGCCATATGGCAGCAGCGCTTACTACCACACACATGACCATTAGTAGGCCGACTTTGCTGGCTAACTTACATGGCGTTATATGAAGAATTGTGGAGGTGCCAACAAAAATTCGAGGTTTTGTACGGTTTAGAGACGGATTTCTACAGTGAAATCCAGATGATCCGCGGAGAACACAATAGCGCTCCTAGTGAAGTGAAAATTATTTCAGTTCTTATACCCGTTAAGTTTTTATCGCCTTCCAAAGTGAATTTATAGGAGCTTGTTTACATCTCAACGCTGAGCTATCAGTCGAAGGTGCAAAACGTGTGCTTCATTTGCTCGTCTTGGAAAGTTTAGGAGCACAATGGGCTATACAAGGTGAATTTGTTGCATGCACGGAATGCGCTCGGCATGTTTTTTTTTCGGAAAATAGTATATATGACGAAATATAAGCATTTGCTAATGCCGCAGTTAGGTAACAGCTACCGGAAGCTTGTCCATAGTAGGCCGACTAATACATATGCAAATTGCTACCATATGGCTTGTGTCTATCGTCAGTTTTGGTTGGTACCATCCGTTGGCACTACTCAGACTTAACGTCTAGAACCGATGAGAGGTCGGTTCCGCGTTCGGATGTAAATTGTTAAATCATTACAGTTGTTCGACGCGTTTTAAATCGGGCATTTGAACCAGTGGCTGAGTTTTCATAATTCGGACTTAGTCTGCTCACGTAAGATCCACGACTGGAACTCCTCTCCGAACTAGCTAGCTAGCCAGCAGTAGACTAAGAGTGTCCGGACTTGTCGACCTGTTGGGTACAGTCCATTGTCACATTCCAAGACTTCACGTCTAGAACCGATGAGAGGTCGGTTCAGATTTCTTTCGAGAAATCTCGAACGTCCGAGACGTATAAAACTATTACAAATGGTGAACAATCGAAGATGGCGAATGATAATTGATTATTTAATCATTTCGGTCTCGAAAACTATTCATCCGGTTTCATTACAAATTTTTAAAATAGAACTCTGCATAAAACGCTTAAATTTTGTCGTAAGCACTGTTTCAGTGAATTTAATCGTTAATTTGTGGATGAAAAAGTATTTAAAATGCTTGATATTAGTTTATCTGTAATTATTCAAAATAAATTAACCTTGTGTTTTCAAGTATCCTAACCAAAAAAGTAATGCATTAAATTGAAGATAATTTATTATTCTACATCTTTGATGAAAAGTTTTTCCTCCAATGTTAAAAATATTTCAAGAAAACTTCATTCAATAAATTTTTACATGTGTAAATCAAGCATTTCAAATATTTCTTTATTTACTAGATAACGATTCATTTTACCGGAAGAGTGGTTATAGTTAAATTTAAACCAAAAAATAGCAATTATTTCCGGATGAATAGTTCTCGAGATGCAAATAATTATTTAAAGCCGTTGCCTTCTCTAGTAAGAAGGCAACGTTAAAGCCCAAGATCCGTCAAAGTCAAAGTCAAAAGCGCTTCATTCAATACTAATCGTTATAAATTTTAAAAGAATATAAAGCTAATTCCAAACAATAACAATAAAAAACTTCATGGCCCAAATGGCTCTCTAAATTTGTACGTTATCTGTTAAATACATTTTATCACGAAAACTATAGGAAATTCAAATTAATTAAGATTATTACATATTTTATGATAGAAAAAGAAAAAAACCAACCTAGACTATTCAAAATTATTTATAATTTAAACACAACAGTGAAATTTGATCCTACACCAAATATGTTACAGCCTAAATCTAATAAAATTCAATCAAAAAACTTTATCTTATACTTAAAAAATGATATCACAATATTCCTAACCTACGCGTTTAACCTTACTCCTAATTTTTAACACAAATAAATTACAACACTAAATGTAGCAATAATTAGCTGAAACTCAAATCAAAGTAACGATAAACACATAAACGGAAAATAAACACGAATAATTTAGGCATTGTCATTCAGCCACCAATACTTAGATTGCCCCGTCTCAGCTCGATCAGCTTCAACGAATTTAGCAAATGAGTATCTCCATTGGAATTGTTAGTTTCGTGAACTCAAATTTGAAGGATATTTTATTTTCTTATCAATGGCCCGCCTATATATGTGATAAATGACTGGGACACCGTCAGGATCAAAAAAATATCGATTCATGTCCAAATACACGAATGCCTTCTCTAGTAAGAAGGCAACGTTAAAGACCAAGATCCGTCATCTTGAATGGTCCACCATTCCACTTAGCCAACAAAGAACAACATTATTTTACGTTGCTAGCTGGCCCATGGACTTTATTAAACCAACTAAAATTCATAAATCTATAAAATTTACCAAGAACAACTGATCATCATTGATTATTATGAACACACAATATTTTCTTTCCGTTCACACAATAATGGTAAATGACCTTTTTTTCTAGAATTTCAGTATATCCATTCATACATCATTATAAAGTTTTGCTCACCTTAAAATTACATTTATGAGCATTTTTTAACTGTGTTCGGTGAGCATACCATACGAATAAACATTTAAAACATAACGTCTATTCCCTACTTTTTATTTCATTGTTGATCAACTTCATCATATTACTGATGTTCGTATCGGCCACTAGGGAGCAGTTATGTTCCATCGCAGAAACGTCAAAATCCAAACCTGTGTTAAGTGACATTGTTGACCACGAAAAACTGAGTTTGTTTACGCAATTTCGTCAACAAAGGTCGGAAGAGCAGTGTTAGTTAGTTTTCTCGATGCGTCTCGCCAATATGTGAATCTCATAAGGTCCCAGATAGCGTTTATTATTTACTCTAAAACCAGTAACACGACAGTGAATATCTTAAGCCATTACGAATATTACAAAGAGTAAGTTCGCTTTGTCATCGTTGCCACGATTTTTTTACGAAATTTGTTGTAAATTCTTGAGCCAGTAGATAATAGAGCTTCGATTTGGGTAGTCATATCGGAAGTTCTGTATATAAACTGTTGATAAGAAAGGGAACCCCAGGTGACTAACCACTATCAATTAGTAAACAAAGAATGTGCTGCACGACGGCGGATGAATTTTTTTATCTTATTTATGCATTTGTATTCTCCTTTTATGCGACAGGGCAAGACACGTTGCAGATAATTCTGAAAGATGCCGATCCTATACAGTGTGATTTCGCGGGGTACGACGATTCTCGCGAAATTCGCAGAATGTGTGGGAAACTTTGCAGAAGTTACAGAACAAATCATCCGCAAAATACCACCTGAAAACCACAAGCTGACATATTCACATGGAAACTATCTTATTCATTACATATGCGAAAACTGGATAATCTATATGTGCATCACAGACGATGTAAGATCAACTTTCTGATATGAACCAGTTGTAGCCATAATAAATAATTTCTTCTATTCTGCAGGAGTTCGAGCGTGCTCGAGCATTTTTGTTCTTGTCTGATATCAAGCAACGATTTATTGCAACTTATGGACTTCGAGTGGCAACAGCTATTGCATATGCAATGAACGCGGAATTTTCGACGACTCTAGCGACCCAAATGACCTATTTCAGTCAGTCAAGTGAAGTTGATGCTATTTCTAGGGTGCATGGGCAAATTGATGAACTTAAACATATTATGGTTAAAAATATAGGTAAGCATTCAATATTGCTACTAATTTAACGACATATGTAGTATTATAAGTAAGTATTCAATACTGCTACTAATCGAACGTTGTAATATTTGACTGAACAATTCAAATAGTGTCTTGCATCCCAACTTAAGGTCAACAGATAACGCAGTAAAGGGCAGTAAGTGATTAAAAGTACTCGTATCATTGATATCGGAGGATTGGTCGTCTGACCATGACCGTTCACGCTTATCAATTATCGAAGACGAAAATAGATTTCTTATTGCCCAACATTCTTCAAGAATATATCGTAGGGCTTTTCATAAATTGTTTTAAAGTAAATATTGGGTTTCCCTAATAATAACAGATGTTCTAAAATGTTAATATAAGTTTATCTTATAACTCTAAGCGCACTAAAATGTGCTGGTTCGGTATGAAAATCGACACGAGAACAACTGACAAATTCCTATGAACTCTTGGGAAAATTATGTTTAGCTTACAGATGTTGAAATGGATTTCAAGGAATCCTCTAACCTTCTATTTCGCATGTTATATTTTATTTTTTTAGTACCTCCATTCCTAATCACTCTCTATCACCCTTTCTTCATCGCACAACGCTCGTACGACCTGCATTCACACTTTGCCGCCCCGTCTAGTGTGCCACCCAGGCAATGTAACATACAATACATCGGTATAATGGGGCACACAAAATAATGTGAATTAACCTTTCGCGAATATCTAGTCCAGTACGAGATCAGTTCTCAGAGATAAAAAAATTCCATATAATACGACGCATTAAAATCGCCGATAATAGGGTCAAAAATGTCCTAAAATAATGAGTTGAAAAAATCATCAGGTCCACGCTCCAATCAGTGTTCATTAAATGATGCCCAAGTCTTTTCTTAAATACCAAATGTGAGTTTGCTTCCTTCACCATCTCTAAAGCATCATTCGTGACATCGTTCTTTAGACGATTCGTTTTGGGCAAAGGTATTACGAATTGATTTGCATTCCATGCATGATATGGGTTAATTTGCGATACTTTAATTAAATGTTTGGTTGGGTCCATTAGTTTTTAAACATTTGAAGATAAATTTAGCTTTCTCCATTATAATGATTTGACTAAATGTTAATGATTTCGTTGATTGTTAAATCAATCTAGTTTGAGTGAGCATTGGAAGATTTAGAATATTTTTACGAGTACATGCTTTGGTCAGCAGCCTTGCTATAATATTAAAATGTTAAAAATATGTTTAGAAAAATGTTTTTCTCCTTAGACGCAAATAAAATATTTTGTTTTTGATATTTCGAGGGTAAGTTTTCCCTCTTCTTCAGTGTACTGATGGTCTAGTTACAATTTTCTTTGCTTAAATACCTAACATGTCTAGCTATACAGGAGTGAGTTTAATTGCTATTTAATTATACCTTTTTATTTTTCTTACTCTACTTTTTAAAACGTTTTGGTTTTATTGGTTTAGTCCTTTAATTACAAGCTTAACAAATGTTATTTAATGACAGTCAATGGAAAAGGTTATTACAAAAAATTTTAAACTACTTTATTAAACAAAAAGAAAAATATAATTAAAAAAACAACGCTATTTATTTGTTTTCTGACAAATATATATATTTCGGGAGTAAATGTTCTCCCTTCTTCAGTGTCTAATTTTCCTGAAGAGAAACCCTCAAGATGTACAATATATATGCTAAAGCTAATTAGTTATTAATGACCGTACTTAACAAAAGGATGCATATCAATGAAATAACAGGTCATAAAAGTATATTTTAAATGTGGGTCAAATGAATTTTGGTGGAACTATTAATTTATTTTAAATTATTTTAAAATTTTTGTAACCTGAACTTAATTATTTAGGAGTAATTTAAAAAGAGGTGAATCTCCATTGCCAACATCATCATTTAATCGCTTTTCCATAGGTTGCCGCATAATCCAAAGTGTCTCGTACGCATCCAGTTTCCTCAAATCTCGTATTTCTTTGATGACTTCCAACTGTTCCCAGTTGACGTTGTGTCCTTCGCAAATGTGACGGGCTACCGATGATCGAACGTCTTTTACTTTGTTTTTCGTTAGTGCCGATTGTGCTTCTCGAACATGCTCGTTGAACCGGACTTTCACGCTGCGTTTTGTCTGCCCAATATATACTTTTTCGCATTGCTGGCAGTTAATCTTGTAGATCCCTCGCTTTTCATGTTTGCTCCTTATGTCTTTGATTTGCGCTACGTTGGTTTTAAGCTGAAACGGTGAGCTTCTGGTCACCATTTGGATACCGTTTTTCCTCATCATTCTATTCAGGGCACCGCTAATCTCTGACATGATCATTACTGCTCTTTGCGTTGGTTCGTCCTTGAGTGTACTCAGTTTTGTGAGCTTGCGTCTTTGCGCTCTTTTTTCCATTTTTTTCCCCATTCGTTTCACTAACATGGGGTCGTATCCATTTTTGACAGCTGTCAAAAATGGATAAGCAAAGAAAACCGGAAAAAAGAGGAAGATTACATCATGGACACAACTGTCAAAAATGGATACGACCCCATGTTAGTGAAACGAATGGGGAAAAAAATGGAAAAAAGAGCGCAAAGACGCAAGCTCACAAAACTGAGTACACTCAAGGACGAACCAACGCAAAGAGCAGTAATGATCATGTCAGAGATTAGCGGTGCCCTGAACAGAATGATGAGGAAAAACGGTATCCAAATGGTGACCAGAAGCTCACCGTTTCAGCTTAAAACCAACGTAGCGCAAATCAAAGACATAAGGAGCAAACATGAAAAGCGAGGGATCTACAAGATTAACTGCCAGCAATGCGAAAAAGTATATATTGGGCAGACAAAACGCAGCGTGAAAGTCCGGTTCAACGAGCATGTTCGAGAAGCACAATCGGCACTAACGAAAAACAAAGTAAAAGACGTTCGATCATCGGTAGCCCGTCACATTTGCGAAGGACACAACGTCAACTGGGAACAGTTGGAAGTCATCAAAGAAATACGAGATTTGAGGAAACTGGATGCGTACGAGACACTTTGGATTATGCGGCAACCTATGGAAAAGCGATTAAATGATGATGTTGGCAATGGAGATTCACGTCTTTTTAAATTACTCCTAAATAATTAAGTTCAGGTTACAAAAATTTTAAAATAATTTAAAGTAAATTAATAGTTCCACCAAAATTCATTTGACCCACATTTAAAATATACTTTTATGACCTGTTATTTCATTGATATGCATCCTTTTGTTAAGTACGGTCATTAATAACTAATTAGCTTTAGCATATATATTGTACATCTTGAGGGTTTCTCTTCAGAAAAATTAGACACTGAAGAAGGGAGAACATTTACTCCCGAAATATATATATTTGTCAGAAAACAAATAAATAGCGTTGTTTTTTTAATTATATTTTTCTTTTTGTTTAAATTACAGCGCTAAAATATGGAGATTTTCAATAGATTTACTTTATTACCTCTAGTAGTTTTGAATATCCGTGCCCGACGTCATCATTCAGCCTCGATTGTTCCGGTTGTCTCAAAATCCACAGGCTTTCATACGCATCTAATTTCTTGCGGCTTTTGACCTGCTGTACTACCTCGACGTCTTCCCAATTGATCTTATGGTTGCTTGAAACGATGTGCTTTGCTACCGATGATTTTATCGCTTCAATGGGTCGTTGTTTCTCGATGCACTTTTCCGCTTCATTGATGTGCTCCGTAAACCTTGTTTTAAGCGGGCGTTTCGTTTGTCCTATGTAGCTTTTGTGGCATGTCTGGCACGTGATTTTGTAAACTCCACATTTTTCGTGTTTATGTTTCTTATCTTTGGGTGTTCCCAATATTGTGCTCAATTTCGATTTTTGGCTTGTTGGTACTGCTATTATGTTTACTTTTTTTAATCTCTTTTTGATTTTGTCGAAAGCTTTCGAATATGTTAATGCTGCTCGTTGGGTCTCTTTTGATCTTTCTTGTGAGTAGAGTGTAGTGAGTGATTCCAATTTTAGTTTTTTCTCCATTTTTCTTATGATCGCCTGTATTGATCTTTCGTCAAAACCATTCAAAACTGCTGTGCCAAGGATAAACTGCTTCTCTTGATTGTAGCGTTCGGCGTTCATAGGCGTTGTCAACATCCTGTAAATCCAACTATTGTAGCTGGCCATTTTCGTTGCGTGGGAGTGATTGGACGTCACTGGTATCGTTCGTTGAGTGCTCGTTGTCTTCCTGTGGATTCCAAACTCGATTTCGTTTTCACCTCTGATGATCTTCACGTCTAGAAAGGCTATTTCATTTTTATTCTCCACCTCCATTGTGAACTTTATATTCTTGTGGATACTGTTGATTTTCGTCATTGTGCTTTCCAGATTTGCTTTCTTGACTATCGCGAATACGTCGTCTACATATCGTAACCAAACTCTCGGCAATGCACCTTCATCCGCAATTCGTTGTTCTATCCATGTCAATGGTCTAAATTTTGCGATAAAAAACGAAGTTCTACCAACGGAAGACATAGTTATGGACATAGAAGCAGCCATCAAATTTCTACGAACGGAAGAAAAACAAGCGATTAGGGAAGAAACCATGCGAATAATAAAAACGGAGAATTCAAAAGTATGCAACAAGGATGGTAACACAATTAAGGAGCTAAAAGCAAAACCGGTATACTACCTCAAGGCTGACAAGGGAAACAAAGTTGTAATAATGAACAAGGAGAGCTACGACGAACGAGTATTTGAAAAGCTCAACAACGGTGATTACTTTGAGCTGAGACATGATCCCCTTCCCGATTCAATTAAAAGGGTAGAAAAAGCACTTACAGAATGCAAAGACGTCATCCCAAGCAAAACAGCGCTCCGAGTTTCAAACCCAGTTCTTCCCCGTATCAAATGTTTACCGAAAATCCACAAGCCCGGCAACGAAATGCGGGAGATTATTACAGCAACGGAAGCCCCTACGAGCAATATCGCGAAGTGGCTGGTGGATGAATGCAAAAAATGGGGTGATCCCTCTAGTGTCCATTCAGTTAAAAATAGAAGTGAACTCATTGAAAAATTAAAACTGGTCCAACACATTGAACCAGATGAAATACTCGTCTCATTTGACGTGAAAGCACTTTTTCCCAGCGTTCCAGTAAAACAAGCTTTGGCTTTATTTGAAGACTGGCTGCTGACCCAAGCTAAGAATAGATCACAGATGAAGAAGGCAAGACAGCTATACAAACTCGCAACACTCTGCATGTCAGAAACATACTTCACGTTTCGAGGCAGATACTTCAAACAGAAGTTTGGCGTAGCAATGGGGAACCCATTATCTCCACTTATAAGCGAGATATTCATGACATGGATAGAACAACGAATTGCGGATGAAGGTGCATTGCCGAGAGTTTGGTTACGATATGTAGACGACGTATTCGCGATAGTCAAGAAAGCAAATCTGGAAAGCACGATGACGAAAATCAACAGTATCCACAAGAATATAAAGTTCACAATGGAGGTGGAGAATAAAAATGAAATAGCCTTTCTAGACGTGAAGATCATCAGAGGTGAAAACGAAATCGAGTTTGGAATCCACAGGAAGACAACGAGCACTCAACGAACGATACCAGTGACGTCCAATCACTCCCACGCAACGAAAATGGCCAGCTACAATAGTTGGATTTACAGGATGTTGACAACGCCTATGAACGCCGAACGCTACAATCAAGAGAAGCAGTTTATCCTTGGCACAGCAGTTTTGAATGGTTTTGACGAAAGATCAATACAGGCGATCATAAGAAGAATGGAGAAAAAACTAAAATTGGAATCACTCACTACACTCTACTCACAAGAAAGATCAAAAGAGACCCAACGAGCAGCATTAACATATTCGAAAGCTTTCGACAAAATCAAAAAGAGATTAAAAAAAGTAAACATAATAGCAGTACCAACAAGCCAAAAATCGAAATTGAGCACAATATTGGGAACACCCAAAGATAAGAAACATAAACACGAAAAATGTGGAGTTTACAAAATCACGTGCCAGACATGCCACAAAAGCTACATAGGACAAACGAAACGCCCGCTTAAAACAAGGTTTACGGAGCACATCAATGAAGCGGAAAAGTGCATCGAGAAACAACGACCCATTGAAGCGATAAAATCATCGGTAGCAAAGCACATCGTTTCAAGCAATCATAAGATCAATTGGGAAGACGTCGAGGTAGTACAGCAGGTCAAAAGCCGCAAGAAATTAGATGCGTATGAAAGCCTGTGGATTTTGAGACAACCGGAACAATCGAGGCTGAATGATGACGTCGGGCACGGATATTCAAAACTACTAGAGGTAATAAAGTAATTTAAAATTTTTTGTAATAACCTTTTCCATTGACTGTCATTAAATAACATTTGTTAAGCTTGTAATTAAAGGACTAAACCAATAAAACCAAAACGTTTTAAAAAGTAGAGTAAGAAAAATAAAAAGGTATAATTAAATAGCAATTAAACTCACTCCTGTATAGCTAGACATGTTAGGTATTTAAGCAAAGAAAATTGTAACTAGACCATCAGTACACTGAAGAAGAGGGAAAACTTACCCTCGAAATATATATATATATGTATAAAAAACAAAATATTTTATTTGCGTCTAAGGAGAAAAACATTTTCTAAACATATTTTTAAATAAGCGCAAAAACACCGAGACCACAAACAATTAAAATGTTGCTTTGCCGATCGACTCCCAAGTAATTACCCCATAATGTAATTTTGTCAGCATCTTGATGTGCCTTGGAAAATCCGCATATCTTCTTAACAAGCCTATTATAGGAGCTAATTGTCTCGTTAAGCTATTTATGTGTGGCAATGAGGTCAAACAATCATCGATGGTAAGACCAAGATATTTTATTTCAAACACTCTGCAATTTTTCGCCGTTAATGTTTAGGTCGACATATTTATCTTCTTTGTTCTTTTGCTTAAAAACAATATATTTTGTCTGTTCAATGCTAGTTTGTTTTGGATTAACCACGCGTGGGATTTGCCTAGATCCTCGTTGGTAGTGTTTTCAATGGCAGTTTTGTCTTGTCCCGAATAAAGTAGAACTGTATCGTCAGCATCTAATGTATGATATCCCGTTAGTCCACATGTATTTAGATTACTTGTGTATAGCAAAAAAGTTGGCGCAAGTATTGCGCCTTGGGGAACTCCTGATTTCGTAGGTGATCGGTCGCTCAAGACGTTGATTAAAGTTCTCTACTACATTCCCTCCAAGTAAATTAGTTAGGACTACCTTGAACACCATACACGTCAATTTTACGAAGTAATAGATCGTGATCAAGTGTATCAAATGCTTTTTTCAAATCCACAAAAATTGTGATAACATAATCAGCTCAGTAAGTCGTACATTATTAAAACGTGTGACAGAAAGTAGCGCATCTAAAGTACCCTTGTATTTCTGAAATCCAAACTGCTCTTGGTTTAAGATAGAGTTTTCAAGTAAATAAGATGTTAGACCTTTGGTTCGTATTTATCAAATATCTTATTAAATCCCGTCAGAAATTCAACCGAGCGATTGTTATTTAGGTCAAGATGATCACCACCCTTAAATATAGGAACTATTTTTGCAAGTTTTTCCTCTTCTGGAAATGATCCGTTCCTAATACGTATGTTTATAAAATTTGCCATAAGCTCGGCTATGTCCTTCATCATTCCAATCTCATTCATCGCATCATGCTATCGGTGCCAGGTCTTGGATTTTTTTTTTCAAGCCTAAAATAATTTTTTTTTTTTTTGCTTGAGCACTACAACCCCTTTCGGACTTTCGCTTAAAAATAGTGAGAGTATCTCATCATCATAGTCAGAGTATCTCATTATCTTGATCGGCACCCGGGAAGGTGATATGGTCAGTGCCACTCTTTGGCCGTTGATCCATCCACCCAGCGGCGCTAAATTCTGATTTTGAATCAATACGCATCGTAACTGAATGGACTTAGTCCGTCCGAAGAATCACTCGAAACAAATCTCGTTGTCATCAGCACTACCTCTACACTGCGCGGACTACAGAATTACATTTAACACTTCCATTTTATTTGCTTGATGAATGTGAAAGATGGACTTTTTTGAAAAAAAAAGTTATTTAACCAATTCGATGCGTCCCGTGGGTACGATGGTCTAGTGGACACATCAATATTCAGTTAAAAGGAGGAGAGGAGAATGCTCATTTACGCACAGAGTGTGGGACTCTCATGTTTGCAAGACGGCGACTGGACTACCCACTAAACACCTCCCCTGTCAACCCGAGAACCTAGCCTGGAACCGTTTGACACATTACTTCGGGCCAGGTCTCGTTTTGTTACGCCTTCGCAGCCTGTCCCATTTAATGCACGCAAAAAATGTGTGGCAGGTATTGTCTTCCTATTTTAGGCAAAACCGACAGTCGGGGGACCGTGACTCACCAATCTTGTGCAGGTAAGACTGAAAACACCCATGACCGCTTAAAAGCTGGGTCCGATAGAAGTCAGTCTCACCATGCCTTCGATTTAGCCACGGTCTCACATCCGGGATGAGGCACGCAGTCCACCTTCCCTTCGTGCAATTCTCCCAAGACTGCTGCCAATCATTGAGTGAGCGCTGTCTCTCTTCGCGGACAACCATCTCCCTCGTATCCTCGTTTCGACGCAGAAAAATAGAGCGGCGCTCTCTAGCAAGGAGACGGACAGGTATCACGCCAGCAATGACTTTCACCGCCGAATCAGAGACTGTCGAGTACGAAGATGCAATCCTCAACGCTACTCTTTTCTGTACCTGTGCCAGGCCATTTCGGTAAACCTCCATACTGAGAGCGTCGCCCCATACCTCTGCTCCGTACAGTAGCTCTGACCCTACAGCACTCATCAAGAGGCGTCTTCTTGATGGGCTGGGTCCCCCTACGTTGGCCAGAGCCGATACTCCTGAAGCAGCCTTCTCAGCCGTTGCTCTGATTTGCTCAGAGAAATTCATCTTCGAATCGATCAGTAGCACCAGGTACTTCACCGCTGGCTTCGATTTGACTTGTTAAAAGTTTAGTGATATAGTCCGGGGTGAAGAGTTATCATTTACTTCATTTATTATTTCCCATGTTTCATGATGGTTGTCGGCAGCTGGTTCCATTCTTAAGAAATAAGAGAATTTAGCCTCTTTCACTAGTCGTTTCTTTTCTTATTTCACTTGCATGTATACATACTTCTTGTAATTCATGTACGTCTTCCTTTTCTTAATGCTTGCCTCAATTTATTTTTTCGTTATCCAAGTACGGTCGACACTGATTTTTCCTCAATAGTAGAGCTTTGCTTAAAATCTATGATCATATTTTTGAGTTCCCTAAGGTTATCAGGTTTCTGTTTCTTCAGTAATTGTTACAAGTTTGATTTAAAGTGCTCCTTATCTAAATATCTAAACGTTTTATATTCCGGCTTTCGTTTGCTCAACGTTTGCTCTTGAATAACGATTTTTGAAACACGACGATCAAGCTTCGGCCAGTCCTCAAATGTGTATGTCATGTTTTCAACCTATTCGCATTATGTGTTATTATATGATCCAGACAGGTATTCGAAACTGGGCGAGTAGTTTTGTTGTTGCTGATAACCACTCCAATTGTTACTAGGATATCCTTGTAAATCCTTGATGCTGTTGGCTCTGTAATTACATCAATGCTTGTGTCGGCTACTGAGGTTTTAGTCGATGTTTCTAGACTGTACAAAAGTCTTGCGTATTGAGACGTTTGGGTTGCCGTATGTCCCTAATTTAATTTTTTACCTGCACGACTTATTTCAATTATTATAATGATATGTTTGTCAGGCGTCACTCTCTTGGTGATAAAATTGGTTGTATTTTCTACGTATATTGCTGTGCCTCCACCTCTTTCAGGCCGCATTATATCCTTCAATATTATAAAATCGCGCTTCTTCTGGGTAAATTCATATTTCATTAAGAATAGTCAAATCTACAAAATATTAGGATTTTGCTGCAAGTAAATCTGAATATCATTCAGTTTGTTTCTTAAGCTTATTATATTTACGTATAAGAATGTCAAGTTTATTCCACTTGATTAATTTGAATAATTAACAATCATCATCGAAGTTGTAGTCAGTGCTCCTCCTGGCGATCAAAATCCTACGTTGAAATTCCGGACACTCTATTGTGTCAGCTCTGTGAGAATGTTCAGCATTCTTGTGTACTTTTGTAGTCTCGTTACGTTATAGTCTTTCTTCACAAAATGTAACCCATAATTTATATTGACGTATATATTTACAAGCCTCTTATACATGCTCCCATTACCTGGATGGATTTGCAACCACTTTCCACTTTTTGTCCGCCTAGCATGTACGATTTCCATTTTATCCTGCTCCCCTATATTGAGATTTAATGATTGGATTTGATTCTTTAGTTCCTTATTTGTAAATTGGTTATCTAGACCATTGATAAGTCTAGGTTGTCGGATGAATACGATATTCTTCACTAAATCCGTTGCTAAATTATAGGGCGATGTTGCATTTTCTTTGGTGGCGTTATTGTAATTTTATACTAGTTAGACTGAACTGAAACCAGGAACTCTACACTTCTAGCTGTAATCAAAAACATGTTGGGTAGACATGCGTACGATCCTGTTAGAAGAGTTTCTTACTCAATCTATGATATGGAAACACCAATAGTGAATTTACTCAAGTAAAACTTAATTGACATGTACGTCTAGTCTGCTCGAAAAAAACCGTTATAACGCAATTTTAAGCGGCCGCCATCTTGTTACAGTGGTACTTGTATTATTGATTTACAAAGTCATCCAGCACATTTGGCAACAAGAACATATGCCGAAAGAGTGGAGCCAATCACTTATATTCCCTATCCACGTAAAAGGTGACAAACTACCGTGTGGAAATTAGAGAGGCATATAACTACTTTGTACGGCGTACAAAATATTTTCAAAGTTCTCAGAAAATAAACTCGGATCATACGCCAACAGTATTATTGGGGAGTATCAAGGTGGTTTAAGAGCAATTAGATCAACAATAGATCAATTGTCAGTCAAGCAGGTACTTAAAAAATTCTGGGAGTTCAACATAGACGCACACCAAATTTTCGTTGACTTTAAACAAGAATACGACAGTATTGATCGTAACGAACTGTACCAAATAATGCTTTGCTTTGGCATCCCAGCCAAATTAGTCCGTCTTACCAAAATGACAATGACGTCGACGACCTCCCAAGTCCGCATCAACAACCAACTCACCGATGCCTTTGACACAAATATCGGACTACAACAGGGAGATGGGCTGGCCCCATTGCCATTCAATTTGGCTCTAGAGTACGTCATAAGGAAGCTACACGTCGATACACGTGGTAGATTACTATACAAGTCGACCCAAGTAGTAGCTTGTGCGGACGACATCAACATTTTGTCACGGTCATTAACAACTGCCAAAGAACTCTTCCTGAAACTCGACAGCGAAGCAAAACTAGTAGGGCCACAAATCAATGAAAATAAAACAAAGCTCATGACACAGTCGAGGAAAAATACGTCAAGCACACAAAATATCACACTTGACGAATATACTATCGAAAATGTTAGCGAATTTGTGTATTTAGGCGTCAAAATTACGATAACTGGTAATGAAAGAAATGAAATACGCCGAGGAATACAGCTAGCAAATAAAATATTTTTTTCAGTATTGACGATCTTGAAGACTAGCTGCATACACAGGAAAACAAAGCTCCAAGTATTCAAATCTGTGATAAGACCTGTGTTATGCTATGGGTGTGAAACATGGACCCTATCCCAAGCATCCGCAAATATATTCAACCCCTTTGAGCGACGGGTCCTGAGGCGAATAATCAGAACGAAGCTAGACGGGGACCATTGGCGAATTCGATACAACTATTAGCTGTATGAAATTTTTGACGAGCCGGAGGTCTCAACGATGGTAAGACTGCGAAGCTGCAATGCGCTGGACACATGAATCGTATGGACAAAGGATGCCCAAAAAGGTATTTGATGGGAGAACTGAAGGCCGAAGACCAGTGAGGAAACTAAGAAAACGCTGGTCTGACTCGCTCGTTGAAGACAGTTCATCGCTACTCGGATTTCGAAATTGGAGGACGCGGTCAATCGACTGAAACAGTTGGAGGCGCTATTTGCGGGAAGCGAAGGTCCGAGAGGGCTGTAGTGCTACGAAGAAAAAGAAGATGTTATTCATCATCTGAAAAATTGGAGAAAATCCGATTAAAATTCTAGTGTCTGGTTAGACAGAATGATCATATATAGAATTTTGCATTATGGACATAACAATTTCGTATCTTTATATGAACGCACCCTTAAACTTTTTTAATGAACTATCATTGCCAAAACGTTAGTTAAAGCCAACATTTTCATCATGGTAAAGTTCGCAAAGCAGCAACGTTTGCAAATTATCAAAAATTACTATTATCGAAAAATTATCTTCAGCGATGAAGCTCATTTCTGGCTCAACCGCTTTGTTAATAAGCAAAATATGCGTTCAAAAACTTTTCTCTAACAAGCTAAGCTGTTAGATGAACAACAATTTTGGTCGGTATTGATTAAAATTTAATGAGTTTTTCATCCTTGTGGACCGCAAAAAATCAAGTTTAAAAAATAAAATAATAACACCTCAGATGGGATAAATGTATTTTATTTTAATTTTAAACTACACGAATGCACTTCGGTCGGTATTGCCGATCATCTTCAGCGCTAGACACGAAACTACTATTGAAAATATTACAACAAAAGCGAAGACATTAGCTAATAACAGTTAATTTTGAAATATATTATTCAGTCGGATTAAATGAAAAATAAAAAATAAATTTCCGGACTGTTGACAATATTACATAAAATTTCTGTTATGTTATTTCAACATATGGGTTTTTTTATAAATGATGCAAAAGCTAATCAATTTTAACCGTTAATATATGTATATTATCTAGCCAACTTAAATTAATTTGAATTTATTGGGCTATTGTCGATATTTACTAAATTGTCCGTTGTATGTTTTTTTATATTTTGAAATTATCAGCTAACGGTCCCGTATAGTGCCTTTCTGGGTTGTTCAAATCCAATGCGTGTGCAGCAATACTATTATTCACATCTCTATTTTTGATGTATCTTTCGTGTTCCTTGAGGCGGAATTCAACTGCACGTCTAGTTTTTCCAATATACTTCATTTCACATTCTGTGCAATTGACTTGATAGATTCCGCTTTTTCGTTTTGGTGAAAATGTATCTTTCGTAGAGCCAAGGAGTGAGCCAAGTTTGCGGGTGTTATTATGCACAATCCTAAAATTGGCTTTGCTGAATTCCTTCTTAAGTGAGTTGCAAATCTTTGGAACATATACCATAGATACACGCAATTGGGTATTGTTTGATATGGAGTTTTGATGGATAAGGGTTGAAGCAGTCTCTCTCTTTTTATTTTGTGCATGCATTTGGCAATCAATTTGTGCATCAGTGCTTTATCATATCCATTCGTTTTCGCCAAGTGTACGATATGCTCATACTCGTTCTTATAATCTGTCACCGATAATGACAAACAACACATACGATATATCATCGATCTAAACGCTGCAATTTTGTTTTTATGTGGACAGTACGGGTCTTTGGTGATATATCGGTCGGTTGTTGTTAGCTTTCTATAGATCGAGAATTTTATTTTTCTGCCGTTGCGCGTAATATTTAAATCAAGAAAAGGCAGCGTTTTTTCTTCATTTTCTGATTCAATGGCAAATTTTATACTGAGATAACGGCTGTTGAGCAATTCCAAAGTTTGATTTACACTTGCTTCCTTCACGACAGCGAAAACATCGTCCGTCCACATAACGCCACCAAACCCTTGGTAAAATTCCTTCATCCTTCAGTTCATTTTCGAATTTGCACATGAAGGCTTCGGCTATGAGTAGTGACAAACTGTTCCCCATACTACATCCAAAGTCGCTCGTGTAATATTTTCCTCTGAATTTGAAGCAATTGTATTTTATACATGCTTCGATGCAGCGCATGTTTGCATCGGTATGTTCGATTGCAAACTTGGTTCACTCCTTGGCTCTACGATACATTTTCACCAAAACAAAAAAGCGAAATGTATCAAGTCAATTGCACAGAATGTGATATGAAGTATATTCGACAAAATACACGTGCAGTTTAATTCCGTCTCAAGGAACACGAAAGACACATCAAAAATAGAGACGTGAATAATAGTATTGCTGCACACGCATTGGATTTGAACAACCCAGGAAGGCCCTACATGGGACCGTTAGCTGATAATTTCAAAATATTAAAAAACATACAAAGGACAATTTAGTAAATATCGACAATAGCCCAATAAATTCAAATTAATTTAATTTGGCTAGATAATATACATATATTAACGGTTAAAATTGATTAGCTTTTGCATCATTTATCAAAGAACTCATATGTTGAAATAACATAACAGAAATTTTACGTAATATTGACAACAGTCCGGAAATTTATTTTTTATTTTTCATTTAATCCGACTGAATAATATATGTCAAAATTAACTGTTATTAGCTAATGTCTTCGCTTTTGTTGTAACATTTTCAATAGTAGTTTCGGGTCTAGCGCTGAAGATGGTCGGCAATACCGACCTAAGTGCATTCGTGTAGTTTAAAATTAAAATAAAATACATTTATACCATCTGAGGTGTTATTATTTTATTTTTTACACTTGGTTTTTTGCGGTCCATACGGGTGAAAAACTTATTAAATTTTAAAATATGCGTTATTGGTCAGCAACAAACCCCCATGTGCTTACTAAGACAGCGTTGCATCCGCAAAAAATTACTGTTTGGTGCGGTTTTCATGCCGGAGGTGTGATTGGCCCGTATTTTTTCGTGGATGAAAACGACCGTCATGTTACCGTTAATGAAGAGCGCTATCGTGTTATGTTGGAAGATTATTTGTGGATGAACCTGACATCAACGAAATGTGGTTTCAACAAGACAGTGCCACTAGCACACATCACAATCGATTTATTGAAATTTATTCATTTACTGTTATGTCCTTAATGGAAAACCTTATAGTTCAAAACCCGTGTGTTGTTGCTATAATTTCTGAAAATTAAAGTGCCTGTAACCCGTAAATATGACTCGATTTCTATGAAACTTACAGAATATAAAGATCTTATGTTGATCTGCCTGTTTTTTGTTGGAAGGTGAAGGCTTTTTACGCCCTGTGTGGGGCTCCGAGACGCGCAAGATATCTGGACTACCAATTAAAAACCTTCCCTGTCAACATAAAAACTACGCCTGAAACTGTTTGACACATTCCTTCGAGCTAAGCCTCGTTTTGTTACGCCGTGGGATCCCTTCAAGCTGTGGGAACCCTCCTCTAGCGAGAGGGGAGGGAGAAAAGTGATCTCCCAACCCAGACGTCCTCAGCAAGACTTTTTCAACCGATGCAAGCATCTTCCCGATTAGATTATCCAAGGAGAGCTCTACTGTTTCTTTGGAGGGATCCCGGCGAAGCCTGTCCCATTTGCATGCAAAAAAAAATGCATGGTGGGCATCGCTCCTTGCTGAGTGTATCCCCCCATATTTCTGATCCGTACAGTAGCACAGACTCTACGGATCTTATCAAAAGTCGCCTTCTTGATGGGTTGAGTCCTCCTACGTTGGCCATAAATCGACTCAGAGGCGATACTCCTGAAGCAGCTTTATCAGTCGTTGCCCTAAATGGGTCAAAGCAACTCATCTTCGAGTCGATCAGATATTTTACTGATGGTTTCGATTCAACCGGTGCTTCCCCAATACTGATCATCCTTACTGGGTATTATCTTCTTTGTCAGGATGATCACTTCGGTTTTCTTCAGTGCTATGCTGGACCCGCGAGCAGTCATTCAATCTCTCACCCGGCGCATTAGCATACCTAGCCTAAGTTGCACCAGTTCGACGGTGCGTCCAGCACATAGTGCCGCAATATCATCCGATAAGGCGCAACTCATCCAGCAGCACTAGTCTCAGTAGTCCATCATACGATATGTTCCAAAGGTCTGGACCTAGGATAGATCCTAGAGCAACACGCGATGTAACTTCCATCCTTCGCCGGCCCTGCATCGTATCATAAAGCAGGCTTCGATCCTTTAGGTAATCCCTCAAAAGCCGTATAAGATATTCTGGAACTTAACAAAGGTTTTTCGGTGTATCCAAAATATCTAGTGGAGTTGAAGGCATTCCAAACATCTAGCCTTACCAACAGACGTTCACTTAAAGAAATTCAAAGTTCTGAATTCGAATTTATCAATATGTTGCAAACGATAGGATCTTCTTACTAATATGCCGGTACCACTTCCCCCATCACCGTTTGCTCTCTCATTTTTTACGAATTCAAAATCCTTGAACGTCATTAAGGGCCATAAATTGAGGTGAGCTTTTGTTTAGCAATGAATTCAAGGAGAAAGCCACGTCGATGTAGAGCAGCAATGGAGACAAGCCCATCCATCGGAATGTGGTTGAATGGCAAGTTATTTTGAAACATTTGAAAGATGTAATCTGTTGATTCTTTCCGATTAAGCAGCCCATGGTTGCTATTTACATTATTTAGATTATTTACAGTATTGTATACGGGCCCTCTAGCAGCTAGTGCAAATGATACCCCGGCCAGGACGAAGTTGGAAGATATCTCACTGTGGTGCACTTGCGTTTGTTTTGGAATAAATTAAATTTTTGCATCTTGATATCGGGGGAATCATCGATATGATGCTGGATGACCAGTTGATGTTGTACAATTTTTCTTTAGGCTCCGTCTGAGCCAAGTTACACTCACCGGGGGCATGAATTTCTTTGCATTTAACGCACGGATAGTGCATGGCTCAGTTCACAGCCGAGTGATCAAATAGTCGACACTGGTAATACTGGTTGACTTCTCTTTTCTGGGAGCATTACCACCTCACCACTCTGAAATTCAAGCACCTTATCTGGTGAAGGGCGCTTGGATTGCTTTTATTGAAATAAAACAGTGATCAAAAAAATTTAACAAGCGTAAAATGTTATTATATAATCATACTATTATTAAAAATGTTGGAAAATTTCGACTTCTAAGTTATTTGTTATTTCTGTACTCATAAGGGCCTACCTCCATGTTTTTTTAAATATTTTTCTAATCACAGGTACTATCTAACCGCAAAGGAGGGACACACAAACCTTTCATGCATTTTCCCTCCTCCTGCGCACCGTGAAGTAAACACTGCCGTTTAAATACCTGTTTTGATATAAGACCTTTCATTTGATAGCCCCCATGATCATCTTGAATAATATATGGAACAACCGCCTTTAATAACCTTCAAAAATGTTTTTGATACCCAATCAAACAGCAATCAGTTCTGATGTAGCTACCAAGTTTGGTGTTCGTAGCTGCTGCAGTTAAAGAGAAAAACTGCTTGACACACAGACAGACGGGCAGACATGTCCCAATCTCAATAAGGAAAAGAGCTAGCCTATGTTTTAACACACAATTTTATATAAATAACAAGTTGGGTACACAGACCTACACTCATGTCAGAAGGGTTTTGTACCCAACTTCTCCGAAATCCAGCCACCAGCAACGAATAAAGTCAAGAAACATGTTAAAAGGATGTGCGCGTTTAAAGAAAATCCATTGTTTCTCTGTTTTCAACGGTCGCTATTATTTTATTGATCTTATTTGAAAATTTCAAGAAGATCAAATCAAAACTTCTTCTTCTTCTTAGCACTACAGCCCCTTTCGGGCCTTCGCTTCCTGCAAACAGCGCCTCCAACTGTCTCGGTCCGTTGACCGCGTCTTCCAATTCCGAGCAGCGATGAACTGTCTTCGTCGACCGAGTCAGACCAGCGTTTTCTCGGTTTCCCCACTGGGATCCGATACACGATACCTTCTTGGGTATCCGTTGTTCGTCCATACGATTCATGTGTCCAGCCCATTGCAGCTTCCGCAGTCTTACAATCCTTGAGACCTCCGGTTCGTCAAAAATTTCATACAGCTCATGGTTGTATCGAATTCGCCAATGGTCCCCGTCTAGCTTCGTTCTGATTATTCGCCTCAGGACCCGTCAAATCAAAACTACAGTGTCTGATTCGATGGAAAGACCATTAAATACAAAAATCATGTGTTATTGTTGTTGTAATTGGAGAAATTTCAAATGGCTTTAACTTCCGTGAATATGATTAGATTTTCATCAAACTTGCAGAGTATTGGGACCTTTTGTAAGACTACTTAAAAATGTGAAATTTGAAGACTTCTAAGGTATTTGTTGTTGTACTCATAAACACATACTCCCATAACTTTCAGATCATAGCTAGCCAATCGCGAGGGAGGACACACATTTTTCGTGCATCTCCCCTTCCTGTGCGCCCCCCTGAAGCAAACAATGCAAGCAATCGGTTATCTTTGATGAATTTTTTCCCCTCCCTCCCCTATATGGAAGATCCCCCTTAAATACCTTATAAATTTTTTTTGTAGTTTGACTTTAAATAGGGTACAACTTTAAATCTACGTACAAAATTTGATGTTTCTAGCTTATATCGTTTGCGAGAAAAATTGCTGTGACACATGGACGGACGGACAGACTGACGACAGGACGCGACGCGAATTATTGGACTGTTTTTAGGGTTTTGTAAAATAACTTTACAAAACCCTAAAAACAGTCCAATAATTTTTGCATATGAACGAGCTCATTAAAACAATTGTTGGTTTTCCTGAACAATATCCTAAATAATTTAGAAGATAATATTAAATTCACGGTAGAAATTGGAAATAATGTAATTCGGTTCTAAGATCTATCTTTAAAAAACTAAATAATAAATTAAGTTTATAGAGATGTGAACCCTCAAATAGTATCAAATGAAAGGTCTTGATGAGATCTTTTAATATTCGTTGTTAAAATTGCAACATCAATGACGGGATAGCCAAGGGAAGCAGAAGAATAAGAAAAAATTGTGCCCCCCTCCTCGCGATCGAAAAATCTAAGAAAATTACCGGAGGAAGCTCTTTATGACCACAACAACCGCAAATGCCTGAGAAGTTGCAGTTCAATAAAGTTTGTTAGTAATAGTATGATTTATCAATTTTACATTTTCTTGTACCAAATTTTAAAGATACTCTTAAACACAATGAAATTTGACACCCACATGAGGACTTATAAGACTAGTCAATCATTTCAGAAGAATCGAATGGTATTTAACGAAGTTATGGTGGTTTAAATTTTCGGTGTTACAAAAAAAACAATGCATGGCTATTGAGCAATATGCGCTTCCGATCGACTTAGATACTACAGGCTTGTTAGGATTTGTATGAAAATTTCACAAAGAATGTATACGAGTATCATGCAGATCTTATAGAATTTGTTCAACGAGGCATATTCGCAATCATAAAACCAAATGGCGGCCGTTTTAAATGAAATATTAAGTAAATTTGTGTTATTTTCCCCAATTTCAGCATTGAAAGTACAGGCTATTAACTCTTCATGAAAACATACATTTAAAAGGTAACAAAATCATGGCGGTAGGTTCTAATGAGTGCCATAGAAGTTAAAATTCACTCAATTTTGTTAATAATACTAGAGTTATATTTAAACATTTTTCCCATATGGGAAGTAGTCCAAGGAAACGTCCTCATAGTCTTGAAGTTACGATAAAGTTAAATCACATTTACGGGAGTAATAGCTATTTGAGAGTTGCCCGAATAGAAAAAAAAAACAACGTACGGTTTTTATCCCGTTCGGGCGTCCCATCGAACCAGACACTACACTTTGAATTGGATCTTCTCCTAATTTCATGATAAAGTGAATAATAAAAACATATTTAAGATTTCATTCAGTTAACGGTTTTTAGTGATATTGCAACAAAATGGCGGCAGCTTTAATTGAAGTAACAATGATTTTTCTTTTAAAGCGAGCATGTATTTTTTGTAGATGTCGTTAAAATTTTTCTTGAGTTTATTCGTTATTGGTGTCTGCATATCGTAGTTTGAGTACAAAACCCTTCTGACATGAGCGCTGTTCTGTCTCCCCAACTTGTTTCTTTATGCTGTCATTTTCCATTACAAGTTTTTTCAAACATATTAATTTCGATTCATCATCTTTTAAGAACCTATTGAAAATTGAATTCCTAAATTATATTTATTTAAATTAATCGCTCCTTTAAATAATTAGAAAACAAGCGCTTATGAGTGTTACTTTGACAACGTGATTGTTTGTGCCCAGCCGATAAATATTTATAATGTTAGTAGGACGCATATCACTACTTTGTACGGCGTACAAAATATTGTCAAAGATAAAAAAAAAGGATCATATGCCAACAGTATTGAAGAGTATCAAGGTGATTTTAGAGCAGGTAGGTCGACGATAGACCAATTGTTCACAGTCAAGCAGGTACTTACAAAATGCTGGGAGTTCAACATAGACGCACACCAAATTTTCGTTAACTTTAAGTAAGTATACGACAGTATTGATCGTAACGTACTGTACCAAATAATGCTATGCTTGGGCATCCCAGCCAAATAAAACAAAGCTCATGACGCAGTCGAGGAAAAATACCTCAAGCACACAAAATATCACACTTGGCAAATAAAGTATCGAAAATGTGAACGAATTTGTGTATTTAGGCGCCAAAATAACGAGAACCAGTAATGAAAGAGACGAAATACGCCGAAGAAGACAGCTCGCAAATAAAATTTTTTATTCAGTTTTGGCGATCTTGAAAACCAGCTGCATACACAAGAAATAAAGCTCCAAATATACAAATCTGTGATAAAACCTGTGTTATGTTATGGGTGTGAAACATGGACCCTAACCCAAGCATCCGCAAATATATTGAACGCCTTTGAGCGACGGGTCCTGAGGCGAATAATCGAAGCGAAGCTAGACGGGGACCAATGGCGAATTCAATACAACCATGAGCTGTATGAAACTTTTGACGAGCCAGATTGTCGATTGACAGACTGCATAAGCTGCAATAGGCTGGACACATGAATCGTATGGACGAACAACGGATGCCCAAAAAGGTATTCGTTGGGAGAACTGAAGGCCGGATCCCAGTGTGGAAACCGAGGAAACGCTGGTCTGACGCGGTCGACGAAGACAGTTCATCGCTGCTCGGATTTCGAAATTGCAGGACGCGGTCAATGGACCGAGACAGTTGGAGGCGCTATTTGCAGGAAATGAAGGCCCGAGAGAGGGCTGTAGTGCTACGAAGAAGAAAAAGAAGTAGGGCGCAATGTATAATAGTAATATCAATAAGCAAAATAAAATTTAATTATAAATAACTAAAAAGCATTAATTGCAAGAAAATAGGAATTTACATTAGGCACATATCATAAAAGCATTGTCAACATAAACTTGTGCGAGATTACTCCGTCTGGACGATTTTGTTATACTTTGCTACAACACACTTTATTTTTAATGGTTTTTGTAAAATAATTTTACAAAACGTCCCTCCATCCGTCCATCCGTGCGTCACAGCAAGTTTTCTCGCAAGCCACATAAATGTTAGGAGTTGTAATTTGTATGTAGGTGTAAAGTGGTACCCTCTTAAAGTTTCGGTAGAATAAAATTGTATAAGGTTTTTAAGGGGGGTCTCCCCATGTAGAGGGTGTCTTAACAACTTTTTTTTACCAAAGTTAACCAATATGGATATCAGGACCTTTCGAAACTAGTACTATTTGCATCAAAGGGAGCACTGAGAAGGGAAATATATTAAAAAACCGTATCCCACCTCCTTACGATAAAACGCCGGAAAAATTAAAAAATTATCATGGAAGTAAGTCTTTATGAGTACAAGACCAAAAATTACCTCAGAAGTCGAAATTCGATCCGCTTTGTCAATAATAGTACATTTTATGAATTTTACGTTTTTGCCCATAAAATCGAAAAAGGGCACTTAAATTCACCGAAATTTGTGGAAGTATTCCTATGAGGACAACCATCATGAATGCCTTAGAAGTTGAAGTTCGCTCAAATTTGTTAATATTAGTAGGATTTATGAATTCGCCAATAAAATTGGATAAATACTATTAACTTCTAAAAAATTGTACATCAATTTAGTTAAATACAAGCTTGTTAGCTTTGTCAGAATCTAACTGTATTCAGTGAAGTTATAGCCATTTAAATTTTCAAGTATCACAGCAACAAGCTGCATGAGTTCAAAAATAAGTCATAATATGTAAGTTCCGAAAATTTTGTTTACGTGGGCATGACCAATCGACTTCGGGAAAGTTTGACACTCACTTGAAATTTTCCCGAAGTTTGTGCATTTCAGTTCATTGATCTAGGCTCAAAGTGTCAACATTAGAGGACTATATAATTTTGATTCATAATTATGAAAATGAATAATTTTAATATAAGTTCAGAAATCAGAATTTTTCATATCCACAAGTTTATCATCTTTCAGTGATCAAGCTTATGACTCCGCAGCAAATCGACATTTCGTGCAAATCGACAAGAAGCTCATCCAAGGGGGCAGAAATTCAGGTCATGTATTGACCAGACACCAATAGCCAAATGAACCTTAATTGAAATTTTCAAATTTAAGTCCATTTGGCTATCGGCACCTAATTGAAGCAAGACTTGAATTTCTGCTCCCTTTGGTGAGCAATAATGACCAGACGAGCAAAATTTAAGTTGTTTCTGAAAGATTGATTAATTAAATTTTGTAGGGAACATTTTACTCAATATAATAGACAAAATATAGGGTTGTTCGATAATTCATGTCGTGAACTGCATATTTCACGTAGTAGTGATTGCGTGTCTTTATTATTATATACTATTTTAAAAACTAGTCTTTAGACTATCTTCAGTCAAAAACTGAGCATCGTTAGTAAACAACAAGTTGGTTAAAAATAAACTTGAAAATGGGCAAACAAAGAGAGCATTATCGGCATATTTTATTTTTGTACTTCCGAAAGGGCAAAAATGCGATGCAACCTCGAAAGAAATTGTGTGAAGTTTATGGTGGGGACTGCTTTACGGAATGCCAGTGTCCGCGTTGGCTTGCTCGCTTTCGTTCTCGAAATGTTAATGTGCAAGATTCACCACATACTGGTCGTCCAACCACTACTGATGACGACAAAATAAAGGCGTTAATCGAAACTAACCGGCGTATGACAACTCAACAGATAGTAGAAAAGCTCGACATATCGAATTCAACCGTTTACTGGCACTTACAGCAGCTTGGTTACGTAAACAAACTGGATGTTTGCGTTCCTCACAAATTAGAGGAAATCCACCTCACCAAACGCATTAACATATGCGACTCTTTGCTGAATCGTGTCCAAAATGACCCATTTCTAAAAAGAATCGTAACGGGTGATGAAAAATGGATTGTTTACCATAACGTGGTCCGAAAACGATCATGGACCAAGCAAGATGAGCCCCCACAATCGACATCCAAAGCCAATATTCACCAAAAGAAGATTATGCTTTCTGTGTGGTGGGGTTACAAGGGTATAGTCTACTTTGAGCTGCTTCCAAGAAACCAAACCATGATTCGAATGTCTAGTGTCGTCAACGATCGAAATTGAACGAAGAAATCGAGAAAAACGCCATGAACTGACCAATCGCAAAGGCGTGATTTTCCATCATGATAACGCCAGACCCCATCAAAAATGAATGGAGCTCAATTGGGAACTGATGCCACATCAACCCTATAGCCCTGACTTAGCACAATCAGACTATCATTTATTAAACTTTCGATTCCAATAAGGTTGTTAAAAATGAGTTGAACCAATTCTTCGCTTCTAAAAACCAAGGCTTCTTCGAACGTAGAATTTTTCAACTAACCGAAAGATGGCAAAAAGTCATCCAACAAACTGGTCAATAAATCATTGATTAATGTTTGTTGTTAATATAAATAAATTTACTTTCAATACCATGAAAAAACCGACATTAATTATCGAACAACCCAATATCTGGTTGTATTTTCTGGTAATAACCACGTAATCAATAGTGATACTGAGCATATCACCTTCACGAGCCCTGGTATGCTCTTAAAATCGTGTACTTTATATGTCTGGTAGTAGGTTTTTGTGATTATTATTATAATTTTGAGCATTATTATCATCATACTTGTTACTATTTTTAATATACTTCATTTTTTGTTCAGAACATGAGTATTACACTCATGATTGTGACGCATTTTCTTAACGGAAATTCATCTATTATTTTGAAGTTAGTTTACCCCTTGGAATCTACGTCTATCGAAAAAAATATGTTGGCAGTCATGAATCTTAATTAGTGTTGGTGAAAAACGGGAGGTTACAATGCATAAGTTGTTTATTGTTTTCTCTAACAGTTTGAAAGGAAATGGCGTCGCGCATATAGTGGATTATAAAACCACATTGCAAATTATGTAGCTATGAGTGAAAACTCCCGTATTTTGAAGCCGTTCCAACACTGACGAATAAATTGAGACACGTCTCAAAGCTAGTTTATTCCCTTCGAAGCGTTTGTGTATTTAGACAAGAAACGGTATATTTTTATTCGAACATTATATGTATATACTCACAGTTATAATTATGCAGATACCCTCAATACATTCGCAAAGTAATCTATCTTGCCATATACACATTTTGTTACCCACTTTCAAAAGCCAACGAAATAATAAATATAAATTTTCCCCGAATATGAGCATGCAAGTCGAACGAAGACTAGTGTGTGATCCCAGACCGATAATGGCTGCAATGGTGCTTCTAGATGCTGTCGTCTAAGAAGGGCACCCAAATTTGTCACCGAAGATGAAACTGATTCAACGAAGGAAGAAGAATTCATGCGTTTAGAAAGAAGCTACTATGTCGATGACGAGAGTTAAGAAGAAAAAAAACTCGTAATTGCAAGTGGATGCGTCGAGTTAACCTGTGCAATCGCATCGATGTAGCCATTTGCTGTTAGCAGCGTATACATAGTGTGAAATGGCTAAACAGGGAGGGAGTTTTAATGACTGACTTCTGCGAAACTCTCCAGGAATGTTTCAAGTAAGCACTCGGTGGCATATTTAGAAATAACAATGAAAATATCCCTACGACCACTAATATCCCAGGCTAGAACCATTTTGAAAAGCGTTCATAATAACAGTCCACTAAAAGTAGCTGGTAAAAATATTTCTCTTAACATCTACGGATAAATCGCACTTACGCAATCAATCATAGGAGTTTATTGAAATGAAGAAAAATGGTATCTCCCAATGACGTCTTAAAAATCAGCTAGATTTTTTCCGTAAGTCAGAATATGAGTATACGCATTGTATGCGTATCTTGCCGCCTCTGCATTCGAATGAATTGCACTGATATAGATCCTGTCGTTATTGAAATTCTTCATATATCCTCTTGGATACAATCTAGAATTGAGCGTCAAATTGAAAGAGCTCTTATATCAGTAGAACTGATTTCGGAGAACACTATCTTAACACGACTCTCGTACATCATGGAAAAGACTTTTTTCAAGAACTATTATAAATACATTTTTCAAATCTTAACCAACGTCTCCGTCATACACTCCCGCTGCAGTAGATAGGAAACCCAAATATGTCTCAGCCGTTTTATTTTTCATACTATCCACGCAATTATAAATGCATTTTTTTTATCAATAGTGCTAAGCAGTTTTTGCATTTTTTACAGATAGTATCAAGGATCGTGGTGAAAGATTAGAATTACTCGTGAATAAAACGGAAAACCTACGTAATTGCGTAAGTTATATCTTTTGACACAATGCACAGAAATTAATTTTCCTTATTTTTTCCCAGAGTGTATCGTTTCGAAAGCAGTCACGAAATTTGGCTAGGCAAATGTTTTGGAAAAATGTACGAATGTATATTGTTATTGGACTGATCGTTTTATTTGTGATTTATGTGATCATTAGTATGGCATGTGGTGGACTAGCATGGCAATCATGTATTAAGAAGTGAGACTATAGGATTCAAAACCCCATTATTTTTACTCCTAAAATATTCCTTTGTACTGGTTCGTTTAAACGATATTGATTTGAGCTACGTCATCTCTTGCGTCCTTTATGTTATCTTTATCGTTTATTTTAAATTAGGATTTAAGAAATATAATCATCATTATATAGGATATTTGAAAGAACTATAATTTTTCCATACTTTACTAAGCAATGTTAAAATATACTTATTATATTCATGCAAATGCACATTTATGTTCTTTAAATGCGCTCATCAAAGAATTTAGAGCTTGTAGATGATTTCCATCAGACTGGTCGATAATTAAGTTGTGATTTTAATTGGATCGTTTAGCAGGCTAATAAATGATCGAAGGCTAACATGGTATTCTACATATTGAGCATATTTATGTATCAAAAATTTTATAAAGCGCGACACTTTTGATCTGTGCGCACCATTATTGATAGAATAAAATTGATAGATAGATACACACAATCTTTTAACGGCTTCTACCTTATTGAAAAGTATCCAAAGAGCATCCACACCAGATGCAATTTAGATGTTAGCTATAAGACTTAATTGTTGTGAAGTCTTTTAGCCCTCCTATGAATAGGAAAGAAAAGTGTAAATAAACACAATTTTGGATCTTGTTGAACTGGGTAGAATTTTCATTGGTATTTGTTTTTATACTTTACAAATTTTAGACAATTATTTTGTATTGATGTACGCGTCTACTTACTCAAATACACATAAACTTTCCTTTGATGATTGTCAGCATTTTGTTCTTCTTCTTCGTAGCACTACAGCCCCTCTCGGGCCTTCGTTTCCTGCAACTCTGTTTCAGTCCATCAACCGCATTCTCCAATTTCGAAATCCTAGCAGCGATGAACTGTCTTCGTCTACCGAGTCAGACCAGCACTTCCTCGGTTTCCCTGCTGGTCTCTGGCCTTCAGTTCTCCCAACGAACACCTTTCTGGGTATCCGTTCTCCGTCCATAGGATTAACATGGCCAGCCCATTACAGCTTCCGCAGTCTTACAATTGTTGAGACCTCCGGCCCGTCAAAAATTTCATACGGCTCATGGTTTCGCTCTAATTATCCGCCTCAGGATCCGTCGCTCAAAGGCGCTCAATATGCTTAGGGATGCTTGGGTTAAGGTCCATGTTTCACACCCATAGCATAGCACAGGTCTTATCACAGATACTGTTGCGGATTCCGGCGTACTGACATTCTCCCATTCGCAACCTCAAATTGCCGCGGTAACATCTCCACCTTCCTTTGGGCATTTATACCTTTTCCCCTGTAAATATATTTAATTTTATTAAAATTTTACAAATTTCCCTATAATTTTCCCTTATTTTCAATTACAAAAAACTAGTAATTTAATAATAATTTTAATTTTCCCACTAACAACACTCCATACATTAATTCCGATTAACAAAATTTCATTCTATACATTTCCCTAAAAAAAACCTAATTCCTTCCTTCATACTAACTAATTTTATTCATTAGCTCTCACTAACAAATTTTATTTTTCATACTAACAAAAAAATTATTCACGTTTCCCTATTAACAAATTTCAATTTCATACCCATCAAGAAAGAGTTGAATTTGCTAATTTGATGAACGGGAAATCAATAAAATATGGCCCCGTTGGTAACGTCGTGGATTCTCGACCGGGGGTCTGCTGGGACCCCGGGTTCAAGTTCCCCGAGCGCAGGGAAGCACTCTTTTTGGAGTATCGGCAAAATCAATAGTTTCCGTATATAATATATGACACTTTGCATCTAATCAAACACTTCTTTGATTATGCTAAATGGAAATTATTGCATTTGTCGGTACGAAAAAGATGTGCGGGTAGCGGAATCGAGGTGTACGAGGTGTGTTCAAAAAGTATCGCGAATTTTGAATTTTCGCGGATTACGTATCTTCGAATTTCGATTTTTTGTGGCGTTATGTTGGTACTCATGTCTGTCACTTATGCCGACAAGCTCGGCCATTTTGAATGTTCACTTAATTGGTGATAGCTGCTTTACTTGCACGTGTTTTCAATCGTCTTCGATTTTTACTTATTCAAAAAAATGGATCAAAGAACGTGTATGAAATTTTGTGTGAAAAACGAAATTAAGTGCGCGGATGCATTCCGAATGTTGACTGTGGCATACGGAGAAGCTACCTTTGACCGAAGCAACGTTTATCGGTGGTACAAAATGTTTTTAGAAGGCCGAGAAGATGTGAACGACGAAGAGCGTGCCGGACGCCCGAGCACTTCAACAACAGACGAAAAAATTAATGAAGTGGAGAAAATGGTATTGGCCAATCGTCGAATCACCGTTAGAAAAGTTGCTGAGGACCTAAAAATATCGATTGGCTCGTGCCATTCGATTTTTATCAACGATTTGGGCATGAGACGGGTCGCCGCGAAATTCGTACCAAAATTGCTCAATTGCGACCAAAAACAGCAACGCATGAACATTGCTAATGAGATGTTAAACTCTATCCGCGACGAACCAGATTTGCTCCAGAGGGTCATAACTGGTGACGAATCGTGGGTTTATGGTTATGACGTGGAAACCAAAGCTCAATCATCTCAATGGAAGCTGCCGCATGAACCAAGACCGAAAAAAGCGCGCCAAGTTCGGTCGAATGTGAAAGTTTTGCTGACAGTTTTCTTCGATTGCAGGGGCGTGGTGCATCATGAGTTCTTGCCACAGGGAAGAACGGTCAACAAGGAATATTACCTGCAAGTTATGCGCAGTTTGCGCGAAGTAATCCGCCAGAAACGCCCGGATTTGTGGGAGAACAAAAATTGGCTTTTGCACCACGATAACGCCCCTGCTCACACATCGTTGCTTGTGCGCGACTTTCAAAAACAACACACTAATGATGCCGCAGCCACCGTATTCCCGAGATCTGGCCCCCTGTGACTTTTCTTGTTTCCTAAACTGAAGAGGCCCATGAAAGGACGACGTTACGCTACGCTTGACGAGATAAAGACGGCATCGAAGGAGCAGCTGAACAAGATTAAAAAAAATGATTTTTTGAAGTGCTTCGAAGATTGGAAAAACCGTTGGCACAAGTGTATAATATCTCATGGGGATTACTTTGAAGGGGACAAAATAGATATTCATGAATAAATAAATAATATTTGAAAAAAAAACGAAATTCGCGATATTTTTTGAACACACCTCGTACTTCGATTACGTTACCCAGATGCGGCAGCGGTAATGAAAGGGTTGCGGGAAGGGCTGGATTGGGTTTTTGAATTTAGGGGAGTCAGTATTTGACGTCGAAAATAAGAGGGAGTGCTTTGGGCGTGAATTTTTGGAATTCCGTTTTGAGTTTGTAAAGTGGAAGGAGTGCCTTAGGCGTGAATTATTGGATTTCGTTTCGAGTTTGAAAGTGGAAGAAGTTCTTTGGCGGTGTGAAGAAGAGTTTTTAATTGGAAGTGAATATTAACCTGGATTTTGGAGATTTTAACTTGAATTTGGGATTTTCAGTGTGGGTGTTGGGTGAATTTTGGGAAAAATATTTTTAATTTGGGTGTTAGTATAGAAAGCTTAAGTGTCCGAATATAATTTTAACGAAGACACTATCATAATTCAAAGTGTGTTGTGAAATAAATGAAACTTATAAATAACAAAAGAATTAAAAAGGAGTGAGAAAAAGAAAAAACGGTAAATATCAAGGCTTTATTATAAAGTGAAGAGGAACGAAGATACAGTGCCGGAGAATAAAAGTGGAAAGTTCTACGGTTTAAACAAGCCAGTGCAGAAGTTACAAAGGTGGCCGTTTTACCATCTTTCTCTAATTTTTTTTTTGTACATCTCTGATTTTTTTTTGTACATTACATTAGTTTACAGTGGCCCAACGCTTCTTTCTTGGCCTTTCACCGACCGCTAGGAGATTCGCGTCATGAGCTTTGTTTTATTCTCAATAATTTGTAGCCATACTATTTTTGCTTCACTGTCGAGTTTCAAGAAAAGATCTTTGGCAGTTGTTAACGACCGCGACTAAATGTTGATATCGTCCGCATACGCTACTACTTGGCTCGACTTGTATAGTAACGTATTTCTTGTATCAACAGGTAGCTTTCTTATTACGTATTCCAGAGCCAAAATGAGTAGCAATGCGGCCAGCAGATCTCCCTGCTTTAGGCTGATATATGTATGTGTCAAAAGGCGTCGGTGAGTTGGTTGTTGATGCGAACTTGGGAGGTCGTCTACGTCATTGTCATTTTAGTAAGACGGGCTAATTTTGGCTAGGATACAAATGCGAAGCATTATTTGGTACAATACGTTACGATCAATACGGTCGTATGCGTGTTTAAAGTCAACGAATATTTGGTGTACGTCTATATTAAACTCCTAGCATTTCTCAAGTACCTGCTTGACTGTAAACTATCTATCGTCGATCTGCCTGCTCTAAAGCCACCTAGATACTCCCCAACAATACTATTACCGTGTGATCTGATTTTATTTTCTAAGATTTTTGAAAATATTTTGTACGGCGTACAAAGTAGTGATATGCCTCTATAGTTTTCACACTGTAACTTGCCACCTTTTTTGTGGATAGGGTATTTAATCGCTTGGCTCCACTCGTTCGGCATATGTTCCTGTTGCCAAATGTGTTGGATGAGTCCAGCGATGGCTTTCTGAATTTCTTATTTAATGAGTTCCCCTGCAATCTAATCGATGCCCGGCGCTTTATTATTCTTTTGGGCTTTGATGGTGGACTAAATTTCATCCAGAGTTGGTGGGGCCAATGGATGCCCTCCGGGAATATCTATAGGCTCCGATGTTCTGGAGCGGCGAGGAGAATTTAAGAGGTTCTTGAAATATGATGCCCATCTTTCCTTAATCCTGTTTTCATCTGCGATGATGTTGCCGATGTCATCACAATTCTCAATTGGTCGACATCATATTTTTTTTTTCTTAATTCTAATGATCTTATTTGCTACATGATCTTATTTGCTACTGTTCTACGATTTTCATGATGTTCTCTCTTCGTCCTGGTTTTCCTACCTAAATATTACTTGTACGCCTGATTCTTATCTAACGCATCCTTGTACTCTGTAGCGATTTATGGATCTTCAACAGGTACGTAAAGGACTGCAGCTTTGGTCTGCTGCCTCAAGGAGCAAAGATATTGATGCTCGCTGGGATTGGCCTTGTCTGAGGACGCGTGAATGGGCTTGCAGGTTAGCGTCGCGGTGTCGTGAGGAGGGTTATTTTTCCCCAGCTCAAGGGCCCACTACAAACAAATTTCGCATTCACGAATTGTTCGATAATCGAGAAAACGCACGATCGAACCGATAGAAGGTGTCGACGGCCGAGGCAACCTACCGAAGGGATTAACTATGCAAAACGACACCGGTGCTCGATTAACGCGCGCGGGACACGAAACGATTTCGTCCCTACTCCGAACACTTATACTCCCAACTAAGAGTAGGGCATCCAGGTGGCAGCGGTGTCCCTTCGCACTCCCCATCCGGATCAAGGTCCATTGGCCATTTATTTGAACCTTTCCGGTAAATGAAAAATAAAATGTTTCAGATTTATATTAAAATTTTATACGATTGAATCATATAAAATGTGAACATAAATAAGAAACCCGTGTGGAAGGCCACCCTACCCGGCAAGAGCCCCTGTAACTAATAAGAAAGGAAGGAGCTACAACCCGATGCCTCGCTCATAATAGAAGTTTCTAATCACCGTGGCAGGTTTCACACCCGTTAAAAATTCTCTAAATGAGAAGGCCGAGTGGTATGTTCATCCCAGCAATTCATATTTATTATTTCTGTATTATCCTTATCAGCCTTACATAAACTTCATCCATAGATTGCGAAATTTACAAGAAAAAAAATTAAAAATAAAGTTTATTATGTAAGTTATTGATTGATTGTTTCAATTTTAATTTCAAATTCATTGGGGTAAACGACGTTCTACATTCACTACAAAAAAAGTCGGTTGAGCTGAAAATCAAGGAAAATAATCCATTTGCTGGTCGACCAGCACCCGAAAACATTGTATAAATCGTCACTTTATTACGTGATCACCAAATAAACACGAAGGACCGGTTGTGATACCTAACAAAAACTGTAGTTGTAAAAAATTGCAGTAATGATATCGAATGTTGAACAATAAAATAATTTCAAAACTGAAAGAAGAACGTTTAAATTACATTATTTTCTATTCACCCCCACGCGAAATATGACTGTTGGAATTGTCACCTAGCATTTGCACTTAGCAGCGTAATTTTTACCATTACGAACCAAACGTTTATTTTCGATGACATTATTCGGTGCACAAACTCGGCAACTTTTCCCGGCAGAATGTGCCGTCACTTTCACTACTGGTCAATAAATCAATCGTCAATATGCTGCTCAATTACTGCTAACCACACTTGATAAAATGGGAAAATTCGCTTTACGGGAGGCAAGCACCTTTTTGTATTATTTGTACTCGAAGGATTTTTGTACATAAACACTTACGGCCCCACTTTATTCCACCTTTAATAACAGCGGCACATTAGTATTACGATTATCTATTCATTTCATCTATGCACGTCCACATAAATCCACAGCGAGTTCACCACCAACATCGCCCAGAAAGTTGATTTCTATTCACTCCAATTGTTCCTCCTCTCCTAGTTTTGCGAGTGTTTTCGAGATTCACGACAATTATCATTACTTGCACTTCTTCGCCGTACTTGTACATTACTCCAAAAACTTGTAAATTACGTTCTATGATGAAACTATCTAAATGCAAACTTTTTGTGGCTCTACATGTTCTCAAATATCTCTTTCTCTGCCTTTTTAACGACACATAAACAAAGAACACTCCTCCTTTTCACTCATCACAAAAACACTCCCCCGTTGCTATAAATCGTAACTGCACTTTAAATCCGATAGCATTTCCACATTTTTTTCTGTTCTTTTCGTTGCATTTTATTTTGCACGTGTCGCGAATTTGAGGACTAATGTTAATTCCAATATTGATAACAGGCGAATTTCGAAGCTGGAATTTAATGTGTATACTCAAGCTTAAGTATTTAACAATGGTTCGCGGAAAGCGCTCTGAAATTATTTTCTTAAGAAAATTCGCCGCGGATTACGGTCGCGTCTTTACCCTAGACTTGACGAGGCAATAAACCTTCAACTGCTCCTTGCACTTAGTGCCTTATTCATATGTTCGGCTACTTTTGATGTCTTGTTAGGTCATTTGGAATGGCGCCAATTCCACGCGCTCTTCTAGCACTGTTTCGAATTGTGTGTTTGGCTAGAAACTGGGTTCGGTTGATGCCACACAAGCAGAGTTTAATGCTTCCTCTTTATTACACCGAGACCATTCAAACCAACTTGGGTCAGAAGAGTGTGACCACTACGGTCCTGACCTGTCTTGCATTCGTCAATAACTACTGCTCGCTATGGTGTTGTTGCTGGTGCAGTTCATCTGCCGAAATAATTTCAGAAAAAAACTCAGTTGCCAGGGAGCTTCATTCATTTGGTGGAGCCAGGTCTCGATCTGGACCAAAAAACATAAAAAGAGGAATTTCAACAGACTGGGCTGGTCGTGACGTCAGTCGGTTCCTGTTGTTCAATTTCGTGTTTTCCTCTTTGTCCGAGTGATCGGCACTCAATATTTGAATTACACTGGGCAATTGCGACTTTCGAGGCAACCGTGGGGCCTGGACCACTAACTGCTGCTCTGACACTCCACCGTCAGGCAATCAAGCAAATTGTTTTCGAACCTTACCTCTGGGGCCACTTCAAACTCAACGTCAATTACAACCAATAATTATCAAAACACTCCAGCGTACAACAGCAAAACTACGGGTCCAGTGTCCATTGCGGAAAAACGATCGATAACAGCTTTGCCTGCGATTACCATGACCATAATGGCGTAGCAACGAGGACGGAGCAAGGAAGGCGAAAACGACCTAAGCTTGTTTTCACACACGGATCCGATACTCACCACTAAATTTACAAATTCCACTACTGAAATCCCACTGATGACATTAACCTTTGCACTACAATGCACGCGGTCGAGCACAAAGCTTGAACATGCTCGAGGAAAAAACTTGACAGGCCGAACGCGACGTATGAGGAAGTCTTCCAAATCGGATACCACACTACCGACGTCAAGTGCTCATTCAGCGACAGAGCTTTACTCCGCACACTGACGACATCTGGTGTTGAGTAGTAGCAGATATCTGAAATAGTGTAGGGATGACCGATATCTGCTGGGTATTTCTATGCAATATTATGCACCAAGTTTGTGGCATAATATTGCCGCATACGCGTTGCGGATGAGATTAGTGGGTGCATTGGCCGATTTATAGAAAAGTTCGTGAGGCGAACTGCTCAATTAATACAACTCATCCAATCATTTCACATGCGCAGAGCTTAATATCCCATCGTCTGTTCTGCCATGATTTTAATCGCCGCTTTCACTTCCACCCATAGCTCGTTGGTTGTTTTCGGCGATATATCTAATAGGATGGGTCAAGGGTTTCCGTGAAATTTTTCGCCACAGATGCATTTTGGAGCCTTTTGATGTCGATTTTTTGTGATATCGATAGGTTAGTTTGATCAAGTAATAATCCAAGTTACAATTGGCTCCTCGGTAAAAGTCAAAAGGGCTTTATTCAATACTTCTTCTTCTTAGCACTACAGCCCCTCTCGGGCCTTCGCTTTCTGCAAACAGCGCCTCCAACTGTCTCGGTCTATTGACCGCGTCCTCCAATTTCGAAATGCGAGCAGCGATGAACTGTCTTCGTCGACAGAGTTGGACCAGCGTTCCCTTGGTTTCCCCACTGGTCTCCGGCCTTCAGTTCTCCCAACGAATACATATTTGGGTATCCGTTGTTCGTCCATACGATTCATGTGGCCAGCCCATTGCAGCTAGTCATGTAAACGGTAACAAACAATTCTCATGAAAATATTGAAGAACTTTTGCAGACGTTGCATTTACCTAATTATAGAAAATGCAACGAGATCATTTCTAAAACGACACATGTCTAATCCAGACAAAGTGTCAGCAAAATTAAAGTATTTAGGGAAACCCTATCCACGGCGTCGCCCCCAGTCTGTAATCGGTACTCTAAGCGTGCGAATCGTTAAATAAAAGTTTGTTAAAAGTGTAAAAAGTGTGTGTTGTTATTTCTGTTGGTGGAATTATTCTTTTTTTTTATTCTATGCCATAGACGACTCTAAAACTGGCGCAGTCGGTAAACGCGATCCGCGACTCGGATAAAGTTATAATAAAACAGGGAGAATTCGCCTCTGGCCTCAATTGAATAAATTGGGAGTCAGTTAATTCAAACCCGCGTTTTGTTTTAAACTTTATAAACATTTATAAAATTCATTCGGGGGATCAGATTAAGCCTGAAAGATCCTCAAATCTGTGAATGAGGCTGTTCACAATCCCAAAGTTAAAAAAAAAGAAAAGTTCAAAAAGAAACTTTAAACCACATCTAGTGAGTGAATGAACTAAAATATAAAATCATAAACAATCTAGTGAAGTGAAAGTGAATGAACAAAAAACGATCTGACCTTCATTACGAAAGAAGGAACATATCAAGAGAAGTGATGGCAGAAGAAATCTAACAACTGCAACACGAGATCCAAGTGCGAGATGCTCAAATAGCCCAATTGGCCGAAGCACTCCAGCAATTAAGATTCGACTGTGAAAATAACGCAAGAACTATGGCAAACAACGACGCTAAAGTAGCGAAAACATTCTCAAGGAAATAAGACACATGTCGAACTTCACGGGCACGTCCGAGATAACAATCAACAGCTTCATTGCTAGCACGGAATATTACCTGGCGAGCATCGACGATGATGAAACAAGAAAAGCGGCAACAAGAATGATCTTTTATGAGAAAATTCAAGGGGAAGCGAAACAAGGAATTATCAACACGGAAAGAACAGATGATTGGGAAGAAATAAAAAAGGCGCTCAAACATCTCTACAGACCAGACACAGAACCAGCGGAGATATATCGGAAGATCTGCAACCTGAAGGCAAACAATGTAAGTGATCTTGTTTATCAATTACAAAAAATAAAAATTAAAGCAGATGAGTTGAAGATATTTTATAAAGATTCCCCATATGCAGATTTAACTAGTGTAAATTCTCTTCTTATTAATACGGTAAAAGAAATGTCTCAGGGTGTTTTATATGAGAAAATTTATTTATTACACGATATTAATAGTACACTAGAAATAATGAAAGAGTGGAGGTTTGAAGATTCTTGCATTAGGCCTTAATTTAAAGTAAAACAAATTTCTAACGAAAGAAAGTTTTCAAAATTTAATACAAACACTCCCAAAACCTATTATGACCGTAAAAACCAAAAAATCGACAACAGACATACTGAATACAAACCAAATTTCGAAAATATCCATAATAATAACTTCGACGAAAACAGACAACGTACTTATAACAGTAACTACGACGAAAACAGACAAAATTATAAAAATTATTACAGCTCTACTAATCCTCAAGGACGATTTCCAATAAACTACCACTACAAACATAATTATAGAAATTTTAGCAATTCAAGCGATCAAAATAGGGGAACAAACATTACCAACACTAATAATAATGGTAATCAAAGTCCTGGGCGGAAAAGATTTAAAAATCCCCCCACAGATTCCAATAATTACAGGCAAAATAATTCATCTGGTAGTGGGCAAAATTCTCGCCAAGTTCAAGGTTTTACAGAACCAGTGGAAGTAGATAATATTCAAAAATTCCAAAGAATAACCAATGCGAGAAATCAGCCAGAAGACTATTCAGAAGCGGACTCAAATCAATGTCCAGAAATTAATAGTGCGGATAATAATGAACATTTTTTTTTTCAATTAGCCTCGGATAATTTACCTCTTATCAAAATAACTTTCAAAAATTATCAATTTACCGCATTGGTGGATACGGGATCCTCATTTAGTCTCATTGATGACTCCATTAAAATTTTTCGCAAAACTAAAGTCAACCCAGTCCCATTTTCCACGATTATAGGAAAAGACGTTTTTGAATATGAAGTCCACACTCCAGTACCTGCCGAGCTTAAGACTTCCCATAAAGCTATGATCAGGTGGAAAGTAAAAACTTTAAACAAAAGGAAATACGATTTTATAATTGGAGCAGATCTCCTAAATAACTTGGGAACAATTATTGATTTTGAAGAAGGGACGATCACCTTAAATGGTCAATCAATTAGGTTTTTAAATACTCTCTACACATTTCAGGAAGTTGCTACCTTAGAAGCATCAAGTTCTGACTTTTTAAACAGACTTTAGTTAGAACATTTAAATTTAGAAGAAAACAGAGAACTATTAAAAGTTCTCAAACGATTCGAAACTATATTCTTTAAAGAAGGGGATAAATTAACAAGTACCCCAACAATCGAATATGAAATTTAAACCATAACAGACAAGCAGATAAATGCAAAATTATATAGGTATCCCCAAAACACGAGCAAGAAGTTCGCAAACAAATCGCAGAAATGGAAAGTCAAGGCATTATCCAAAGAAGCAATTCAAGATATTCCTCTCCTTTGATAGTCGTTCCCAAGAAAACTGATAATTCTGGTACAAAAAAATATCGAATCGTCATAGACTATCGTAGGCTGAATGATATCACAGTCGACGATAAATTCCCTTTGCCAAACATCGAGTCTATTTTGGATAAATAAGGGAGAGCACATTATTTCTCCACAATTGACTTGGCCAAAGGGTGTCATCAAATATTGGTCCGCAAAGAAGATCGTCATAAAGCGGGTTCGTCACACCACATGGTTTATATGAGTTTGTTAGGATGCCATTCGGGCTGAAAAATGCTCCGGCAACCTTTCAGCGCCTAATGAATGATATCCTCCGGGATTTTATTAACAAATGCTGTGTAGTATATCTTGATGATGTGGTAATATTCAGCACATCATTTGAAGAGCATATCAAATCACTAACACAAATTTTCAAAGTGTTAGAAAAACATCAGTGAAAAATTCAAATTGATAAATATTCATTTATGCAAAAGTAAACTTCTTTTTTAGGTCACGTGGTCACTAAAGACGGCTTAAAACCAAATCCAGAAAAAATTCGATCAATACAAAAACTTGAACTTCCAAAAACAGAAAAAGAACTTAAAAGCTTTTTAGGATCCACAGGGTATTACCGCAAATTTATTAGGGATTATGCGAAGGTGGAACAACTCTTAACAAAATATCTAAAGAAAAATTCGAAAATCAATACCAAAGATCCAAATTACATAGAAGCATTTGAGAAATTGAAAGCACTTATTAGCACACATCCTGTTCTTCGTTTTCCCGAGTTCGATAAACAATTTTAATTAACAACAAAACAAAACGGACATCCTGTGTGTTTCGCATCACGAACACTGAATAACCACGAACAAAACTGTTCAGCAACGGACAAGGAATTCCTTGCAATTATGTGGCCCATTAACTATTTCAGGCCCTACTTACCTATATGGAAATAAATTTGTGATCTATACAGACCATCAACCAATTAAATTTTTACAAGCCAAGTATAACGGCAAGGATTTATCACCACGCCATCAACGCTGGCTGTTAAAGCTAGGCGAATATCAATTATATATTGAATATTTAAAGGGAAAAGAAAATAGAGTAGCCGATTTTCTTAGTAGGATCAAACATCAGTAATCCGAAAAAGAAGATTCCCAAATAAATAGCCGCAAAGCTAATTCGTACCCTGATCTAGGTATTTGAAATATGGAAAATGAGGAATGTTCAGATCTGGCTGTTGCGAGCGAACAATTACCACCTTTGTTATATACTCACATACAAGCAAGCACATACGCCCATTGTTATCAAAGCATATAATTGTCGTCCAATGGGCATACGCTAGATCAACCCCCAATTCACTTCATACGTACATGGCAATTCACTTCATACGTACATGGTAAGTTTCACGTACGTTGCGGCCGCTGTGAAGCTTCAACATATGGATGACACATACATGGCAGCGAGTAACCACAAGCGAGAAGCTGTATGTATGAGCAAGCTAATGGAATAATGATCATGTGAAAGCTTTCGCCTGCCGACTGAGGGCTGCGGCGAATATAGGGGCGAAAAGTTTTCCTCGCTCATATGTAATGTATTTCCCCCAAACTGGCTACGATAATATCGTAATATTGCAGAATGGCTCTCAGCGTCTACAAATTGATAAGGTGAAGCGGGGAGAGAAGTTCACACTAAATGAGAACTCACGTTCTCATTGGCTCAGCGATTTTAGCGGCAAATTGGATCAAAAGCTTGTATTGGATCAATATTTATAGTCGTGGAGTCTTATACCAGGCAGTGAGTCTTGTTCAAATCCAAAAGAGAGCGTGCTGCTACCCAATTACCGTTTACATCATCCAAGTATTCGCGTTTAAGTTTAAGTTGAAAGTGCTGTCCAGTGTCCGACAAAATGGCGAGGGGTGAGGTGTTGGCTTGCGCCGCGATCCTCAACCGGCCCTTTGTTGCTTCATGCCGTGTGGCCACCCCGAACCATTAATACGACAAGTTGGTTCCCTCTTCAGGCTGGCTGATATTTAGAGTTTTAAAATAATTTATAAATTCGATTGTAATGTAAATGTTTTTAGAAAATAATAATAATACAATGAAAGTGATGTTTTAAAGTTAACTCTTGCCTTTTGTGATTTGGTTTAAATGGACAGAGTAGCAGGTAAGTGGTGTTACAGCGAGTTCTTTCCCCAGGAGCCTTTATGTTGTATATAGGATACGCATAAAATGAGCTCCCAGTTCATACCAGTATACATAGGGTATACTGGTTATGCAACAAAATTGGCGCAGCCGGTAGGATATCGGTTTTGCAGCAAATTTAAATGGGCTGAACATCGATTTTTCCAGCCGGTATCCGAAACCCTTCAACTCCTGTATGACACCATTGCTATTCATACTGTGCATCAAACTAGATCAGCTTGCTTAAAAGAAAATCAAATAATAATTGTAATCATTTAAAAAACAAAAATATAATATCAGTATCTAAATAAAATATTGTTACTACTCATACAGTACATAAAACTAGATTAAACTTCTAAAAAAAGAAAATAAAAATAATATTGATTGTTCAAATAACAAATATATAATATCAATATTAAATTAAGGTTACTCATACTTTCCAACAAACTAGATCAATCATCTAAAATAAATCATCAAATAAATATTTGAATTAATTAAATAACAAAAAGAAAGTATGAATATCCAAACATAATATTATTGATCAAATAATTATATTGATCATTCTAATAATCAAAATATGATAACAATATTCAAATTATAATGAATCAGGCAACGCCGCATTTGTAATGATTTTCTGTCTAAGTCCGAACGAAGAACCGACCTCTCATCGGTTCTAGACGTTAAGTCTGAGTAGTGCCAAAGGATGGTACCAACCGGTCAACCAATCCGTGCACCGTAATCCATTTTCGCGGTGGCCGCTTGTCGGCCAGCTAGATCGGAGAGGATTTCGGTCGCGGGTCTCCAAATGGATTACGCTCATCTACAATTTTCAGCCACCAATAAATGCCCGTTTCCAAACACGTCACAAAACACAATCATACGGAGAGGAAACCGTCTTTACGTTACTCCGTATTTCTTCATTCAACCCATTGAGTAATTAAATAATACTGGAGTGGACAACCACGTGACAATATGGTTGCAACAACCCCTGCGACCACTTTTCCTACTGCTACGCTCTTGTTTACAACCTTAGAGAGAGCCAAATTGCACAAGCAAACATGGCTGCTGCTCAATGTAAACAAATTTTCATACAATACCAAAAATTTGCTTTCTATTAGAAAAACCTTCAGCATTGTATGAAAAACATGCAAAACATTAATATAATAACTACTCACTTGTGAAAGGAAACACGTACAGATCCTTTTCCACTATGATTTTTTCACGAAGGCACTACACATTTCATTTTGAAATTTTAAGTTAATTACACAGTGTCACACGTTAAAGTAACTTAAATCACAAACTCCAATCGAATGTTTAAACACTTGGAACAAATTTAGATCGCGAACACTTTCCACAGTTTTAATATCGGATAAAATTCGCGACGAAACTTGCAAATCGGCCAATTTGGCGTCCAATTTGCATCAGTCAACTTGACAGTCTGTTCACACCTAGTCAGCTTTTGGAACAAGAAAGTGACCAGCAAGAGGCAGACGGGGAGGAAATGACAGACTGTTCACTTGGAAGAGAGCAGAAACCGGTCGCATGCTCTCTCATGCATTTTATATGAGCTTAGCCCATCCAGTTCTTATTAATCTTAGATTCAACCAGTCAAAGAACAAAAATCTAATCTTTACTTCACGTTCCCGAATTCCCGAGGTGGTACCGAAAAATATACTACGCTAACTCAAACCCGACGAAAGCTACGTTAAGGAAAAGGCAAAACCAACAAAGGTACCGCGTACCGCGCGCGACGCGAAACCGGCCTCAGCGGATTTTCTCAAACCCTACCCTCGCGACGACATACCTACCATGCACGCTATTTCCCACTGAAAGAAGAGAACCACTGGAAAGGAAAGTCGTCGTTAGAGTTAACAATTCATGTTATATTCATTGTAATATTCTCGTACTAGAAAACAATTACATGTAATTCAAGCATTAATGAACTTTAATATTAATTCGGACTATTATTCCGTCTAATTAGTTGTACAGTATCAAAAACTATATAAATGTATGTTTTTTTTTTTAATATATAAATTACAACTTTTGCTTGTATATCTTATCGAAACACGTGAAATCTAAACGAGTGTTATAACCAACTACAATGGAGCAAAATACAGCGAAGATATAAAAAAAATCAATAAGTAGTCGATCAAAACGCGAAGTCTAATCAAATTGCGATAAGGAAATACGTATCTGATAAATTCATTCTTTTCGATTTGTATAGCGAACTGGAAAGATGAAGGTTTTGTCATATCCGCCTTTCTTTCTACACTATTGATAATTTAATTTTTATTATATAAGATACTATGATTTAGTTCAAAGTTTAGATAGATTTATAATTAAAAAAAAATATTTATATACGTCGTGTGTACACATTCAAGACCCGTAATTTCGGAGATTTTACATTTGTTTATCGTGTAGTTGATATATCTCAAATTATCGAAATATTTTCCTAAAGTGGTCTCTGTGGTTCTCAGGTCAGTAATTTTTCATATGTCCTTGTCCTTCGCCAGCGTTTTGTCAATTTTATTTACTATCGCGTCAATGTTCAAATCATATTATATTTAGTTTTTTGTTTGTGTGTCTCCTTGTTGTTATTTTGTATTGTAACTTATTTAAATATTATTATATTATCATTACAATTACTTTAATTTTTCTTGGCGGTATTTTTTTCCTTTTCTAATTTTAGCTGTACCTTTTTTTTAAACTATAAAAGTTCATACTGACGCAGATGCATCCTTTGTATAATGTCTCGACAATCATTGAACACCCGTTTTATATTTTCTGTATCAACAGCACATGTAAAATGAGGATAGCAATAATGTTTACCATCACCACTAGCTGTCAAAATACGCAAAAATTCATCGCGAATGAAATATTTTGCTCTAATTACTTCTGGATTTAATTTATTACATAGTAACTTTTACTTAGTGCAATAATTTTAGATGCGAGTTAAACTATTTCACTGATATTCTTTGCGAACATATTGTCATTGTGGATCACAAGCTTCCGATTTTAGTTTAATGTTTGTGTTACACAACATTTTTTGTTTCGTTTCTCTCTACCTTACATTTCACGAATGGTTACTTTTAAATAAGTTAAAATAAAATTAAGTTAAAAACTATTAAAGCTCCGATGTTTCATTTAATATTATGTTCCCAAAAATCATACACAAGATTCGGTACTAGATTCAGATTCCAGCGAATATCATAAGTGTCCATTAAACGTTGTATTGGGATTATCTTTACGAGTTATTTACCTGAGATCCCAATTCTAAGTGGTAGTCGCGGCCCAGAGCTTAAATCTAGCCTTTCACTCTCGCCCTCAAGTGGTGGTTCAGTGCTCGTCGTCTAGAGTCAGCATCAGATTTTGCGGTCCTCGGAAATGATGTCTCGACGATGTGTTTATTCAATTTCTAACGGTTACGCAACTTGAGAGATGAATCGAATTGGTGTTGGGGATTTTAGCAACAAGCGAAAATTCCGAAAGGATGTCATACACTTTTAGATAAATAATTGGCTGATATATCTGTCCTACTTGGAATCACTCATATCAGCTGACAGGTTATGATCCCCTGATCCCCTTAAAATCATTCAAACCTGCTACAGTCTATACTGCTTCACGGCTAGCGAAGGAACTATCGGCACAGAGTTGATGGACTGGAAATCGAATGAAAATTTCGGAGACTGGACTCCAAAGACGAACTTAAATCTTCTATATGGTTGTTGTGTAGAGGGCTTTGTGTTGTGATTTCAGGCGATGTAAGCTCTTGCTTCCCGTAAAATACCGATGACGACACGAACGGATGACAAATTTCTATGATCTGGCTCCGGCGTGTGTGACACTGACCTAATTAAGCAGAAGTGTCATTTCTTTAAGCATTAAGGTAGTTGTTAAATGGATCGAACTGAACATCATACCTTTGTATCCGCGCACACTCTGGCCTTCTTGTAGTCCTGCAAGAAAACTTCAGACCCGGGTTACACGGATAGCCTTGTGACTTGTAAATATCCAAACAACACTTCACGCTTCCGACCTCCTCTCTCGAGCTCTTAACCGCAACTCGGCTGCCATGTGGCTGTCAATCTTCCTTTGACATCCCACGACAAAATTGACGTGGGATGTGCAACCGTCAAGACCAACATGAGATGACAAGCCACATAGCAGCAAGGTGTGTTGGTGGTGGTCACCCAGCGGCGTTGCCTGATTCATTACAAAATGTAATATTAATCTTACTCATACTATCCATCAAATAAGATCAGTCCTAAAATCAAATAGTCATATTGAACATCTAGTTCTACAATCATTTACTCCTCCATCCATATACCTTAAATCTCATATTTCTTATCTGAAGGTCATTCAAACTAGTTCCTAACTCGTTCAAGCCCAACGTAGAATTTATGAAGATATAAAGTTTCAATCAACTAACATGCAAAACACAAAACATTACAAGTAAATATAAAACACAAATAAGCAAAACGAAAACTTGATAGCGAGCAAACAAACGAGTGCTCATTGTTATCGAAATATGATACTATTTATCACTCCAACCAATTAAACAATAATAATAGCAATAACGCGTACCTAACATACATGCATATTCAAGTCTTATCTTTTGACTTGAATGAGCATTCGAATTGCCTGTGATGCAATTAAAAGAGCAAAGAAAAACAAACATTAAATTACATAATTGAATAGATAGACATCTGGGCAATAATTTTTAAATGCAATAACATTAAAGGGCAAACGGAATAAATAAACTGCGCTAAACAAATATAAAAAATAAATTACATGGGAACAGCAATTTTCCAACGCAAATAAACATGAAACTAATTTAATTTCAAGTTACACTGAAACAATTCAAGTATGGGAACTTTGAAACAACATAAGTTTTAGTTATTAGAACAATACAACAATGCAAACGATTTTATCCCATATCTCTTTCAAGTCCCACTACAATTTACTCTCAAATCACCAAATTTACATCCAGCACTAAATGTGCGGTTTCACAATGTTAGCAGCAAGTAAATGGAAAAAGAGGCAGTTAAGTCGGCAAACCGTCAGCAGAGACGCTTTTTCTATGTCTCATTTGTACAACCACTGGAATGAAAACCAGTAGATTTAACAACAGCCTATGAGCCGTTGACATAAGCTGTCGACGGGCACGCTATTTTTAGTTATAAGTCCCTAAAAAATAAATAATAGCCTCTGAGCTGCCCGACTTCAACTTTCGGCAGACACGCTACATTTGGTATTAAGTCATAGCAAAAGAGACATCACTTTACCATCCAGTCGTAGCCTCTGAGCTGTTGATCCAAAAGGGTTTGCAACACGCTGTCAACAATGTACCCTCTAAACAAGCCACTACGCTTCCTTGCACAATAAATACATTATAACTGCTAGCTACTAAAAAAAAGTCACCAAAACTCCCGTGGAAAGCGCAAGACAATTCAAAACCCACCCATTTCCCACCCTTTTACTTTACATATGGCAGCAATATCAAATTGTCTTAGAATGCTATAATATAAAGTATACTTTAAGATTCTTTAAACAATCGTTTTCTCAAGATCGAGATAAAAAATTTTATAAACGGCTAATGAAGTGACCTCGCACGGCACTGTACTGTCTTCCAGCAAGGTCTAGGACAGCATTATGCCAAACTAAGCAGACATGCACTAGGGAAAAATTAAACGGAACGCATATAGGGTCGCAACGTACGTGAAACTTACCATGTACGTATGAAGTGAATTGCCATGTACGTATGAAGTGAATTGCGGGTTGATCTAGCGTATGCCCATTGGACGACAATTATATGCTTTGATAACAATGAGCGTATGTGCTTGCTTGTATGTGAGTATATAACAAAGGTGGTAATTGTTTGCTCGCAGCATGGCCACGATTCATTCTGCAGAAGAGGAATTACTAGATCACATTCCAATAAAAGAGGAAATTGTTAACAAATATAAGACACAATTTATACTTACAAACAATGAAACCGAGGAGTTTGAAATCATCCATGGTAAGCGAATAATATATATATCCGAGCATAATTTTGAAAATTTAAATCATATTCTTAAAACTTATGCAAACAAAGGTACAATAGGCGTCTACACTGAATTAGATGATAGTAAGTACAATATTGTACAGCAAAAAATGAGGGAATTATTCCCAAGCAAGAGTTCAGTAAAATTTTTCGGATGTTCACTTAGAGCCAAAGATATCGAAACAGAAGCCGAAGCTGTCAAACAAATTGCATTTTATCATGTAAGAGAAAGTATTCACTCTGGAACATTTATTTCCCGAAACTCCTTGAGCTTATAACAATTGTAATAAGCCAATGCGAAGTTTGTCAAAGAGTAAAATACGACAGGCGACACATTAAACCAAAATTTAAAAACACTGAAACTCCTACCAATATCAACGAAATAGTCCACGTATTTATTTTTATAACAATGAAAAATAGTTTTTTAACCATAATAGATAAATTTTCTAAATTTGGAGCTGCTTATTATCTAAGCGACAGAAACCATGTAACAATTATTGAACAATTAGAAGATCATTTTGCGAAAATTGGTAAGCCAAAGAAAATTATTGCAGGAAATGAGTTTAGTGGAGTTTTATTGAAAGATCTTTTAACAGTCTCAAGATATAATCTTACACTTAACTAAACATCGTAGTCATACAGGAATAGCTGATGTGGAAAGGCTACATAATACCATACTTGAAAAATTCAGAACTCTAGCAATTGATAAAACGAAACGCTCTGTAAGAAGTACAATTCCAAATGCTATCAGAAACTATAATGAAAGGTATCACTCGACAATAAAATGTACCCCAAAAGAAGTGCAAAGCGGTCAAGTAAATTTTGAGAAAATAAAGGCAAATATTGAAGAAACTAAGAACAAATACCTGAATAAACTCAACCAAATTAAGAGAAGATTACAATGAGACCAGATCTACACGTTTCATCAAAAATTATAAAGCTGCTAGACGTAAAACCCTCCCAAAATTTAGGAAATCAAAACTAGATAATGTTCATCCGACAAACATTAAGAAAGAACTAAAATATGCAGACCAAAGCAAAAATATAGAAGAGTTCAGTTGTAAACCAATCAAAATTAAAGGAAGTACTAATAGCGAGAAGTACTAATAGCGAGATTTCTAATGAAGGCAAAAAACTTATTCTAGAAAATGCAACTAAAAAGGGTCCTCCTGACGAAATCATAGTTTCAAAATATAATATTAATATCACAAGAAGTGATATTCAGACATTAAACGGATTAAACTGGTTAAACGACAATATCATTAACTTCTATCTAAATTTAATAACAGAGCAAAGTGTGCAACAAGATGTCGAAAGCCCGTTAAAAGTTTATGCTATGAATACTTTCTTCTTTTCACGATTATTAGAGGCTGGATATAACTCAGTGCGCAGATGGACCAGAAAAGTAAATTTGTTTTCATTCGATATAATATTAATTCCGATACACGTTAATAATAACCATTGGTGTGTGGCAATAATCAACATTAAACAAAAATCTATAAAATACTACGATTCTTTAGGAAGTCAAAACCCTATAGTACTAACTAAATTAGAAGATTATTTGACGCAAGAATTATTAGATAAATTAAAACAGACTTTAGATACAACAGAATTTACAAAAGAACATGCCAGCAATATTCCGCTTCAAGCTAACGCAAGTGATTGTGGAGTATTCAGTTGCATGTTTGCTCGATATATTAGCAAAAACCAATAAATTGAATTCACACAATCAAGTATGCCTTATCTTAGACAAAAAATGATTATTCAAATAGCTCAAGAAACGCTTTTCTAACGTATTGTCTTTTAAACCTATACATTTTTCAGCCCCTCATGCCAATATTTCTCATCTTAATCGTACTTATCCAATCAACAACAGGAATTCTTACATTGAATCCAGTAGTATCCAAAAATGTATACACAACTATTAACCTTGGACAAACGGAAATCATAACGACTGCTAAAACCATCCTTCATATAATCAGTATCAATGAAAACAAAAGTATGATACACGCTGTTGAAGAAAACATTCACAAATTAGGAATAATAAACGATCCATTTATCCAAAATGAATTAGAGAACATTCACGCAAAGTTATCAGCTATTGATCCCAGAGTTAGGCAAAGAAGAGTACTTATCAATCTCGATGGGACCGCAGAAAAATTCCTTTTTGGTACAATGAACGATGATGATCGACAAACAATTTTAAATACTTTGAACACGATTGAAAAGAAACAAGACGAAGAATTAAATAACTTAAACAAAGAAATTGAAATAAATTCCTTTTTGAACGACTCTATTACGAATTTAAAACGAATCATTGAATCAGATAGGAATAGAATAATTAAAATACCTATATCAAGAAACTACTTAAAATGAAAAGAAAATTACTAAACATCAATTAAAACTCGATCAGATTCTCAAAATTGAGTTGTTGAAGGAAAAATTGGACCAAATTATCGACAATACAGACACGGAATCGTACATCCTAGCTTACTGACAGCAACAGAAATTAGGCAGACGAACCTTGACTTTTACAAGCTAAAGAATGTACGAACTGGACTACTGAAACATAACAATGACACAATTATTCTTGCTACCAAAATTCCCGATATAAATTAATCGATTTTAAAGTTAGAGTGGCAATGCCTAATGAAAATAATCTTGAAATCTACCTCGAAGACCAGTACATTGTTGAATCAAACTCCACAAAATATATGTATAACTAAAAAATTTTATTTGAAAATGAACTGAAACCAATAAACAACTGTATTTCCCAAAATAATTGTAGACTGGTCAAAAGCAAAGAAGATGATATTAGAAAAATAGATGATGCTACAATTATATGTAAAAACATGATAAACCAAGATGTTCTAAACCTTTGCGATGATAGAGAAATCAAGCTTAATGGAAATTATCTTATAAATATAAATAATTGTACAATAAAAATTTCAAATTATACATATAGTAATAATAATCAAGAATTTGTAGATCGATACTTTTAAATCGACAATGAATCTTATAATTTTACCGAAAAATTAAGCTTCGATGATATTATTTTGAAAAATGTTGAAAACCTGAAACGCATAAATCACTTGAAATTACACTCTAATATAAATTACATTGCCATAGGCATTATCTCGATTATCATTTTGAATTTAATAATTTGAATACTTACTACTTTTAAGAAATATAAAAACTTGGTAAAATCTCTAAATCATGTAAACGAAAATATTTATAAAATTCAGGAGAATTTTAACGTAAAGGGGGGTATACGGTAACAAATAATTCTCATAAAAATATTGAAGAACTTTTGCAGACGTTGCATTTACCTAATTATGGAAAATGCAACGAGATCATTTCTAAAATGACACATGTCTAATCCAGACATAGTGTCAGCAAAATTTGAGCATTTAGGGAAACTGTATCCACGGCGTCGCCCCCAGCCTGTAACCGGTACTCTAAGCGTGCGAATCGTTAAATAAAAGTTTGTTAAAAGTGTAGAAAGTGTGTGTTGCTATTTTTGTTTTTTTTATTCTATGCCATAAACGACTCTAAAACTAGCTTCCGCAGATCGTCAAAAATTTCGCACAGCGTCTAGTTTCACTCCAATTATTCGCCTCAGGACCCACGAATAAAATATTTTATTTGCGAACTGTATTCTTCGGCGTATTTTGTCTGTTTTACTAGCGGTTCTCATTATTTTGGCACCTAGATACACAAATTCGCCCACATCTTATTCGGCGACATTGTATTCGCCAAGTGTGGTATTTTGTGTATTTGAGGTAGTTTTCTTTGACTGCGTCATGAGCTTTGCTTTATTTTCATTGATTTGTAGCCATACTAGTTTTGCTCCGCTTTCGAGTTTCAGGAAAAGTTCTTTGGCAGTTGTTAATGACCGTGACAAAATGTTGATGTCGTCCACATAGGCTACTACTTGGCTCGACTTGTATAGTAATGTACCTCGTGTATCGATAGGTGGCTTCCTTATGACGTACTCCAGAGCCAAATTGAATAGCCGTGGGGCCAGCCCATCTCCCTGCTTCAGTCCGATATTTTTGTCAAAGGCATCGGTTGGTTATTGATGAGGACTTGGGAGGTCGTTGGTGTCATTGTCATTTTGGTGAGACGGACTAATTTGGGCTGGGAGGCCAAAGCAAAGCATTATTTGGTACAGTACGTTACGATCAATACTGTCGTATGCTTGCTTGAAGTCAACGAAAATTTAGTCTGCGTCTATGTTGAACTCCTAGCATTTTTCAAGTGCCTGCTTGACTGTGAACAATTGGTCTATTCTCGATCTACCCACTCTAAAACCACCTTGATACTCCCCAATAATATTGTTGGCGTATGATCCGATTTTATTTTCGAAGATCTTTGAAAATATTTTGTACGCCGTACAAAGTAGTGATATGCCTCTGTAATTTTCGCACTGTAGCTTGTCACCTTTTTTTTTGATAGGGAATATAATGGATCGGCTCCACTCTTTCGACATGTGTTCTTGTTGCCAAATGTGCTGGATGACTTTGTGAACACTACTGCCACCATATTTGATTATCTCCACTGGAATCTCATCGATGCCCGGCGCTTTATTATTCTTTTGGGCTTTGATGATGGAACAAACTTCATCCAGAGTTGGTGGGGCTAATGGAAGCTCTCCACAGACATCTATATGCTTCGATGTTCTGAAGTTGTGCGGAGGATTAAGGAGGTTCTTAAAATATGATGCCCATCTTTCCTTAATCTTGTTTCATCAGCGATGATATTCCTGATGTCATCACGACAGAGCGTGGTTTTTGGGCTTTTCACTACTTTGTATGATTGTGTTGTGTTATTGCTCGCTAATCTTATATCTATACTTCTCAATTGGTCGTCATAGTATTTTCGTTTCTTAATCCCAATTATCTTATTCGCTACTCTTCTGAGATTTTCATAGTGTTCTCTCTTCGTCCTGGTTTTCCTCCTAACGTATTCTTTGTACGCCTGATTCTTTTTATACAACGCATTCTGGCACTCATCATCGAACCAATCATTTCTTTTGCGCCGGGCTTGAAGTTCGATCGTCTGTTCTGCCACGGTCTTAATAGCCGTTTCCAAAGCTCGTAACTCGTCTTTAACGATACGTCTGATAAGATGGGAGCCAGCTGGTTGTCGAGGGTCTCCGTGAAATTTTTGGCCACAGACACTGTTCGGAGCCGTTCGATGTCAGATTTTTGTAGCGGGCTGGTCTTCGCTGAATATGCCTTTGACATATGACATCGATAGGTTAATTTGATCAAGTAATGATCTGAGTTACAATTGGCTCCTCGGTATGTACGGACGTGAAGTACGCTCGAGGCCCAACGTTGTTGGATCAGAACATGATCGATCTGGTTTTGTGTGTTGCCATCCGGTGATACCCACGTCATTTTATGAATGCGTCGATGTGGGGAGTAAGTCGAACGTATGACTAGATTTCTGCTACATGCTAAGTCAATCAGGCGCTAGCGTTCCCCGATGAGATAGCTCATTGCCAACTTTGGCGTTGAAATCACCCAGAATTATTTTTGTGTCACTTGTAAGCAATGAATCGGCCAGTCTTTCCAGGTGATTGCAGAACATTTCTTTTGTTTCTTCGTCCTTTTCTTCGGTCAGGGCGTGAACATTAATTACCCAAATTTCGAAGAATTTCGCTTTTATATGGATCGCACACAACCGTTCGTTTATTGCCTTGAAATCAATAACGTGCGATTTGAACTCTCTATCTATCATAAAAGCCACTCCAAATTCTCGTTTTCCAGTAGGTTTCCCACTTTTGAATATTAAGTACTATCTCATGTCTTGAATATCATTACCAGTCCAGTTCGTTCCCGAGATTGCCAGTATTTTTAATTGATATTGGCTGGCCAATTGTAAAAGGTCCTTAACAGCGCCAGGGTAATTGAGCGATCTGACATTCCAGGATCCAATGCCATTATCCATTTTTCGTTTGTCCAATCCATTTCGAGGCCTATCTGCAGGTTTCGAAACATTTTAAGGTTTGCCAGGGACCGGGAGCTAGCCCGTCGCCCAACCTCTATTCCGGCGGCATGGTTATTAAGTCGGTTCCGTTATCAATCGCGCAAGGTTCACCTTCACCCTTTTACGTCCCCACAAAGGAGGTGTAAGCAGGATTTAGTAGCAGAGCTGCAGATGTATTTACAACCATTAGCATTTGTCGGCATTTAATATCCCATTATTGGGGAACCAGCAAACCCAATGTGCGACCCTGAGACCATTTACTTCCATTTAATTGGAGGGTTTGGGACGAGGAATCACGAAACCTATGGGCTGGGGAAACACGGGGTTCCCTCCTTCTTTCTCAAACTGGCTTGGGACCGTCTACGGCGGAGTTGTTTTATTCAATACTAATCGTTATAAATTTTCAAAGAATATAAAGCAGATTTTAAACAATAAAAATACTAAAACTTAATGGCCCAAATGGCTCTCTAAGTTTATACGTTATCAATTAAAATATTTAATAAAAAAAACAATATCAAATTCAAATTATTACATATTTTATGATTCAATTGGAAAAAGGAGAAAAACCCAACCAACACTATTCAAAAATTATTTATAGTTTCAACACAACAGTGAACTTTTATCCTACACATAATATGTTATAACCTAATTCTAATCAAATTCAATAAAAAAAACTTTATCTTTGCAATTTTAATCTCTTTTGTTCGTTTTTTAATTCTCTTTTGTTCGTTCGATAGAGATTTCCAAGCCGACCTCTGATCGGTTTTAGACGTGAAGTCTTGGAACGTACCAACGGACAGTACCCATTAGGTCAACAAGTCCGCACACTCAGTCTACGCCAATGTGGTTGCTGGCTGGCTAGATAGTTTGGAGAGGAATTTCGGTGGCAGGTCTTCCACGAGCAGAATAAGTTCAAAATACCAAAATCAGCCACCGGTTCAAATGCCCGATTTAAAACGAATCGAATAACTTCCATCGAATCGACTTTAATCTACTTTAGTTCCTTTTCCTTTTGATTCGAGGAAAAGAACCAGCCCAAAGCGTTAACACGTGCTCCCGAATATTCACGCCCAAAATTAAACTACTCGAACTCAAAGTGAATCAATCTACTCCAACAAAAAGAAAACGGAAAAACAAAGCTATGACACCGCGTACCGGCCTCAACATGAAACCGACCATTCGCGAATTATCAAAACCCTACCCCTCGGCGGCATACTCACCTTAGCTGTCGCTTGCCTCTGCAAAAAGACGGGTTTGCTGAAAAGGAAAGACTGTATTAAATTAGCAATTCATAATTCTGTTTATTCAATTTCGTAACAATGTTTTTTTATACCGTCTACGTAAAACGGATCTTAGCTTTTTGGTACACTGTATCATGCGGTTATATATTGCAAAGGATAAGTATAACTAAAGTATCTTTCTCGAATTCTTCCCTTAAATTCTTTATAATTGTTTGAAAAAAAATTGAGGAAAAGTGTACTCTATTGGGAAATTTGCTTGAACTAAGTGAGATCTAATCAATATTAAGCAAATTGTCGGTTATCAGATATGTTGCAAATTGCTTTATCATACACTGTAAATTATTGGAATAATTTACAAAAACAAATTGAGCAAAACTATCGCAGAATCAGAAAAATTCAAAAAGGTATTTTGGAAGGGTCTTTTAAAATGTTGACATAAACAAAATATCAGTTATAAAGTCAAAAATTTGAACATACTGCAATTTTCTAAATTTTAATTTTTTGAGGCACAAATTTAAATAAATTTCATCATTTCAATATCATTTATAAATGAAATTATTAGGATTTTTATTGTAATTCATAGTAATTTTTTTTTTTCATTTAAAATTACAAAAAATTTTAAATTATTTTTTATCAATCAATGAATTCTCTCTCTCAATCAAAGGTTATATATACACAAAAACGTAAATTGCCAAGATTCAAACTTACAAGTTGTATCCATTCACACATAACGATACACATGAATGCATATATCATGCTAAAAATATAGTATGAAAGTTTAGCATACACTTTTAATGTAACGTCTAAAAAGAGTCATCGAGAGACAATGTAACCGAATAAAGTAAAATTGAACATAGTTCGTGTTCATAGCAAAATTTTACTTTCATCAAATTTACGTATGAATAAGGGTGGAATTTAGTATGAATGTAAAAATTATCTTAAGGACTAAGTCAATTGCGATGCATGTATGAAATATGCGTATTGAAAGCATTTCGGCTTTTTGTTTTGTACTTTTAACGTTTACACACTATTCTTTTTTTCGTAAGTTTTAGCAAACTGCTGGTTTTTTTATTCTTTTTGTTCCGTATATTTCTGTACTTTGATTAATTCTAACAAATTTCGTTAATCACATTACGTGTCGTTTTATCAAAGTTGAAAATTATTCTCGCGTTGCTTATTATTTCTGTTTTCATTTCGAAGAGCTTTTTTTCAGTCATTATATTATAATCATTATAACAAAAATATTTGTATCATAGTTGTATTGTTGTATTATCACTTGCCAAAGTTGACTTTTAAGGTTTATATTTTGTGTAGTATTCATAATTTAAGGTAAAAATGGATAAATATTCTTTATTTCTGTTATTTTAAGGTAAACTTTTAAAAATTCGACTCAAATCATGTAAACGAGTGAATAATTGATGTATTTTACAATTCCAAATTTCCTTTATTTTATTTAAAAGGCTTTAAATTTATTTTTATTGTGTATTCAAATGCTTTTTTCTTTCAGAGTGAAATATCAACGTAAATTTTTCAAATATCTCTTCATTTTTTCTCCCATCAAATTTTCTTGCAAAATTTAGAATAAAATTCCATACATTCAAATTCGATTCTTTATAATCACTTCTATCCATGCTCACGTTAACAAGTCTTTCTCTTCATTCAATTGTTTTTCCTCATGCAAAGCGACTGTCATTAAACTTTCTTGCAACATCTGTGCCATATTTTATGAGTAAAATCACACCTGGTCGCCGGAAAGCATCTATTTAGCACAGATAAGCAGTTCTTTCAATTTTCCGATGTAATCAATTCAAGGTAAACGAGTTTTACCTCCAAATCAATTTAAAATAATTAAACACCGGATGAGAACAGTCCCACGCACAATTTTACTTAGGCGGTGCAGCAATTGACTTTGAACGAGAACCCCAAACTCCTACGTTGGCGTTTTTTTTTGTGTAGCTCTAGGTTATTCCATGCATGTTGATTTCGCGCGCGCACGTAGTCCTGATTGTCGTGCTGGTTTCGCAGGTGGTGTCTTATATCAGTTTAGAAAGTGGTAAATCTGAATAGTCGTCATAGACTATTGATGCAGGTTCAACTGCATATAAACTATCGCTGAGTTAGGGTTCTTCCTCTTCATCATCTGGGGGTTGATAAATGCTCCACGATTCCTCGCTTCAGAGCCACGGAAGATGCATGGTCATGCAAATTAAAATGCACTCCCTCTTTGGCGCTCACCGTACTATGAAAATGCAAAAGTATCCAATCTAACACAAAATCGCGCGATTATTAAATTGTAGCACCAGAACAACTATAGGAGGAAGTTGTCGTAGAAAATCCGAATGGAAAACTGCGAGCAGAAAAACAATACTCTTGTTGGACAAACAACCCTAGAACTTCCTGCTTCACTACCCGGCCTAAATCAAGTGGTGGTACAGTTGCAGAGAGGCAAGCTTTAATTCACCCACCACTTATCGACGCCAGTGACGGTTCAGTCACAGAGATCTGTCATCCAACCTTATCAGCTGGTTGGGAAATTTTCATAGGGATGATAGATCTCTGCGGGGAATCGCTCCACGAGATCGGTGGTTAGTACATCTTACACTAATATAATGCTAACATAATATTCCTAACCTAAGCGTTAAACCTTATCTTTAAATCTAATATGATAAACATAATATGAAGCTATGCAATATATTGAAGCCTATCCTTAATTTTTAACACACAAAAACACAAAATGTAGCAATAATGAGCTGAAACCCAAAAACTAAGAACGAAAAACACAAAAGAAGAAAATAAACACGGATAATTTAGACATTCTCATTCGGGCACCAATACCTAGATTGCTCCGTCTCAGCTCAACTAGCCTCAACGAATCTAGCAAATGAGTATGTCCTCCATTGGTATTGTTGGTCTCGTGAACCCAAATTCGGAGGATATTTTATCTTCTTATCAGTGACCCGTCTATATATATGATATATAATCGGGAAACCGTCAGAATCAAAACCTTATCGATTCATGTCCAAATACACGAATGCTTCAGGAAGAATGAAGCCGATAGTGAGACAAGTCACAATATACCCGTCTGTAGGGTGGACCGGCTGTGAAACCCAGGCGTTTTCGCTCACAGTTCATATCTTGCGATCTGATCCCGATGAATTTTCAATATGAAGACGTCGACTCTTGTCACTTTTAACAGTTTGATAAATTCTTCTATTTGATATAAAGTGTTTCCAATCCGTTCAAGGCTTTCTATGCAAACCAGTACATGCACGAAAACTCTTAATCTTTCCATAGTAATAGCACATATGGATGTCAGATCTGGTACAACCATCTGACATCCATATGTCAAAATTGGTCCAACCAAAGTCTTGTAACAGGCAACTCTGACCTTTTGATCAATGTATCTGGAATGAAACAGTCGTCGAAGGCCCATGACTACTTTTTGTGCTTTACTGCTCATAATTTTGACATGTTCAGTATAGTACAGATACTGGTCGAGATGAACAACGAGGTATCAAACAGAGGATTTATATGGAACCTGTTTTAAACTACCCTCACCAGCCATAATGTGGAAATTCTTCCAATTACGTTTCAGGTGTTGACTGACCCCCTGCAGCGTTGTCCGAAACAAAATTGTTTCGCACTTCTCCGCAATGATTTTCATTCGCCAATTGTCGGTGTACAACTGCGCATAATTAAACAATTTTTGAAGATTGCTCTGAACTATTGTAGCTTTTCGGTCTGCCGTATAGATGATCAGATCATCAGCAAATACCACTAATACTCGCGTTGGTGAGATGTTAAAATCAAAGCTGTTCAATAGCTTGAAAATGAATATTGAGAAAAGCAGGGGCGCAGTAACTGTTCCCTGTTGGAGACCATTCAAGACTTTGAAGTCGCGCATTTTCATCAGATTTCCATAAGTTACAACAAATGATTTTCCGTATAACATATTGCACATCATAGCGACAAGGTGTCTGGGGAACCTGTCCTGAAGGAGTTTAAAAATTAGTCATCTGACCACTTCATATCGAATTGGCTCCTCAGTATGTACGGATGCCAAGTATGCTCGAAGCCCAACGTTGTTAGATCAAAACATGGTCGATCTGGTTTTGTGTGTTGCCATCCAATGATACCCAAGTCATTTTATGCATGCGTCGATGTGGAAGGCAAGTCGAACGTATGACTAGATTTCTGATACACGCAAAGTCAATCAGGTACTAGCCGTTGTCATTTATTTGATCATCGAGGCTATATCCTCCAGTCGTTCCCCGATGAGATAGCTCGTTGCCAAGCTAAGCAATGAAATAAACCAGAATTATTTTTGGATCATTTATAGGCAATGAGTCGACTAGACCTTTCAGATGGTTGTAGAACGTTTCCTTCATATCTTCGTCCTTTTCTTCGGTCGGGGCGTGTATGTTTATCAGCAAAATTTTGAAAAATTTCGCTTTTATACGGATTGCACATAACCATTCATTGATTGCCTTAAACTCAATAACGAGTGATTTGAACTCCGTATCCACGATAAAGGCACCTCCAAATTTTTGTTTTCCAGTAGGGTTCCCATTTTTAGGGTTTTGAACTAAAATACAAAACCCTATTGCAATCACGACCTGTGTCCGTCTGTCCGTCCGTCCGTCCGTCTGTATGTCACAGCACTTTTTCTCCGAAACAGTAGGGGCTACAGCCATGAAACTTTGTAGAAAGGTCAGAAGTGGTGACCTCTTGAAAGTTCAAGGGTGGAAAATTTTTTCAAAGGCGTTTAAGGGGGTCTCCCCATATAGGGGGGTGACCCCTCAAAAAAAAATTTTCACCATTGGTAGTCGAGTAGGGTGTCATTGGAAAGGTCTCAATGAGATCTTTTCAAAACGAGTCTTAAAATTGTCTTATAAGTACCGGGTGGGGCAAGGGAAGGGGAAATGTACGAACTTTTCGCGTACCCCCTCTCGCGGTTGGACACCTTCCATCCGAAAAATCTGAAAAAAATCATGAATGTAGGCCTTAATGAGTACAACAACAACAAATACATGGGAAGTCGAAATTCACTCAACTTTGTTAGTAATAGTATGATTTATCGATTTTGTGTTTTCTTGAATAAAATCTAAACGGTACCTTTAAACTCAACAAAATTTAGCAAAGAGATGACTATTTACAGGATTAATCTTTTCTGAAAGTTTCATAAAGATCGAATAGTATTTACCGAAGTTATAGTGATTTGAATTTTCGTGTATTACTATGGAGCAATATGCCCTGTATTACCATGGAAACATATTGCTATGGAGCCATATGCGCTTTTTACCGACTTAGACACTACAGCTTTGCTAGAATTTGCATGAAAATTTCAGGAGTGATAGGTATCATGAAGATGAGTACATACAATTGAAACAAGTCGAAGAGGCAGGAGAGAGCTCCTAGCAAAAGGGCTTTGTAACCATTCTAGGATTCGAAAAAATAGGCTATGAATCGATGATTACAGTACAGAGGAGTGGCCCCTGAAAAAAAATTTCATGAAAGGTAGCCAATATGAGTATCAACTGAAAGTTCTCTATGAGAGTTTTTCAAAACAGTTCTTAAACTGACAGTTTTTGCTTCAGTGGGAGCACAGGGGGGGAAATACATGAAAAATGTGTTTCCTCCCTCGCGAATGGACACCCGTGATCTAAAAAATCTGAAAAAATTATCAAAGGAGATATTTATGGGTATAACTATAACAAATATCTCAGAAGTCAAAATTCGTTCAACTTTGTTAATAATAGTATGATCCTCGAATTTCACATTTTCTCCAATTAAATCGTCTTTGACATGTTTCTTGATTTTATTCGTTGCTGGTTACTGCATTTTGTAAGTTGAGTACAAAACCCTTCTGACATGAGCATAGGTCTGTCTACCCAACTTGTTGAATATTGTGTGAGATCTCATATCTTGAATATCACTTACAATTCAGTTCGTTTCCTGGATTGCCAGTTTGTTTAACTTATATTGGCTGGCCTCTTGTAAAATGTCCTTAACAGTGCCAGGGTAGTTCAGTAATCTGACATTCCAGGATCCAATGTCATCGTTCTTCTTTCGGTTGCGACTTCGTTGCCATAGGTCTAATCCATTCCAAGGCTCTGTTGTTGGAGAAGGACTTTCGATTCCGTTATCAGGCACGGGAAGCTCGTCTTCACTCTATGACGACACCACAAAGGAGGTGGAAGTAGGATTTAGTAGTACAGCTGTAGGTGCATTTGCAGTTATTGGCATTTCGTGTCCCATCATTGAGAGACCTGTAAAGCCAATATGCGACCCCGACCCCATTTACTACCATTTTTTCCTAGGGTTTAGGATAAGGAACCAGGGAAGCTGTGGTTTGGGTAAACAATGGGAGTCCCTCCTCCTTTCTCAATCACGCTTGGGACCGTCTACGGTGGAATTGTCAGTTTGATTTGTCAGCATTTTCCATATCGCTTAATGTTGTACGTGAATGATGAATATACGGTATTGTTATAAGCACCATATGAAAATGCTTATGTGCAACATGCAAAAAATCAACACAATATGCAGAGTGAACTTTGAATGGAAATTTACAATAAAGTTGAATGATCTATTGTGTTGTTCGATATTTAATGTGGCTTTTTTTCATGTTTTTAAAAGTAAATTTGTTCACATATTTTTCTTGAATAGCCATCGGGGCTTGCTTTGTTGTGTGAGCAGAGGCGTTTTGACTTCTTTGAGTCATCTTCAGTGTCTAAAGAATGTGTTGAAGGGAATGACTTTATATAGTCATAGGATGGGTTAAATGGGTAGTACTAAATTAGATCAGGTAGAAGGATATTAGGTTTATGTTTTTTTTGGATTGTTGGATGTCCGTTTGGTCTGTTTCATCTCGTTTCCGTCGGAGAGTGCGGTCTAGTACTAAGAAAATTGCGTCGGAATTTGTAAGTTGTTATTCGTTGATATCGTTACCGTCTGTCTGTCAATGTTTATATATTTCAAGCCTTTTCTAGGATATCACAACAAGGCAAGGCCCGACGGCCTTTCAAGAAAAAAGAGAATTGGCCTGCGGATATAAAATAAACAAAATAATTGATTATAAATTTATTTATATTAACAACAAACATAAATCAATGATATATTGAACATTTTGTTGGCTACGGTTTTGCCATCTTTCGGTAAGTTGAAAGGTTCCACGTTCGAAGAAGCTTTGGTTTTTAGAAGCGAAGAACTGGTCCAACTCATTGTTGACTGATCGGAATCCAAAGTTTTATCATTCAAATCGTTTTGAAGGAAGCGAAACAAATGATAGTCTGATGATGCTAAGTCTGGGCTACAGGGTGGATGTGGCAACAGTTCCCAATTGAAAAATTTATGGGGTCTTACAAGACTTAACGGCCTGTTCGCTAATTCATCTATTTGATACAAAACTTCGTCGCGTTTTATGTGAAGATGCCTAGCGTGCTTTTACACATTTCATTCGCTCTGTTAAGAGTAGAAAGAATAATTTTCTTGTGTGTTGAAAGTTGTTCTATTGGATAGTTCACTTCTATACTTAATTTTCCTCTTATTATCTTAGAGTGTCCCAGCTTTTCAATATAATAACCTGCGTTTGGTTTCCAAAGGTGTTAGTGCTGATTTGAAACGTTTTGCGTAAAAACGGTATGATCGAGCTCATGGTGCTTAATATAGTTTTTGCCCAAGTACATGGAGTGATCTTAAGCTGAAATATTGGTAAGATACGAGAATGTCATTCGAAAAAGATTATGGTCAAAAAAAGGTGAATCATCACAAACGACTCCAAAGCCAGAATTGACACCAAATAAACTCAATTCGGCTCTGTACTTTCAGCAATTAACCAGATTGCAACAAGAAATTAAAAAAAAAACCGCCCAGAAGTGATTAAAAGAAAGGACGTTGTCTTCCATCATGACAATGCCACACTACACACATCTTAGATGACCCGGCAAAAATTAACAGAGCTTGGCTGGGAAGTTTTGATGCATCCACCGTATAGTCCAGACCTTGCACCATCAGACTACCATTTTTTTGGTCTCTGCAAAACCTCCTTAATGAAAAGAAATTCACTTCAAAAAGGGACTGTGAAAATCACTTAGCCAAGTTTTTCGCCGATAAACCACAGAAGCTCTACACAGATGGAATAATGGCTCTACCCAAAAAATGGCAAAAGGTCATAGATAATAATGGACAATATGTACTTAAATAAAATCTATCTTAAATAAAAGAAATATTCAATCGAAAAATGACAAAAAAAGGCTCAATACTTTCTAGAATATGCAATATATTGCATATGGAATCAGTAAAGGCAATTAGGTTCTACTGGTACCCAGAAGTATGAAAAATTCAACACTTCTGTACATGCATTTTTATGCTCACTGTATATTGCTCCTTTTATCTTCTATGAAATATATTCTTACCATAGAGTGGCGTAGCGTACTAAAACTTTTTGTAGAAGCAATTGTCTTTAATGCAAGTCCAAGTTTATTTGTATATTTTTTAAAGTCTAATTTCAATTAAAACAATTTTGAACTAATGAACAAATGTTTAAAATCAATAAAGCATGTAGAAAACTCCGTGAGACTTGCATTCTAATAAAGAATCTTTGAGATTAAATTAAAAAGTCCTAGCTCCTACAATTTGGAACCTTTATTTCAACGACAAAATGTCAGTTTGAACCAGGATAATACATGACGGTTTATTATTTTTGAATTTAGAGTTTTATTTCTCAATTGAATTTTTAAGCCGATTTGAAAACTTTATGGAAAAGTCTCCACTACCAAGCCATGGTTGTACCAAAGATCACGGCAATAGATTGGAATCGTTTGCTGAACTAATCAGAAGCCCTGTGAAATTCAGTAAGTGCTGACTTTGGCACTATGCACCGTGGATAATTTTCTCTTTTTGATTTCAGAAGGTATAATTTCTATAGCAGTATAGAAAAATGCAAATGTTACTTTTGAAAATGCGATTGTTTATTACTGTTGGACTTATGGTTTTATTTGTGATTTATGTAATTGTCAGCATGGCATGCGGGGGATTAGCATGGGAAACATGTATCAAAAAACGAAACTAGTTAGGATGTACGAGGCATCAACCGCGAATTTATCAACTAATGATCAAAATTATACATCACAAGTTCATCCATCACATATAAATTTTAGATCACTATACTGTATGATAACTTAGCAGAGCTGCGACAGACCTTTTCTTATTCCAGCAAAATTTATTAGAAGTCAAAGTGATCCATACCATTCCAAATTTTAAAGGGCTCTTTAAACTCCTGTCCAAGTTATACTCGTACGGGTAGCTAGTTCAAGTTCAAATTCAAATGCACACTATTGATTTAATCGTTTTAAATTTTATGAAAAAAAATCAAGTTTTAGACCATTACAATATTCAAAAACATAATGACTGACATGGTACTCTAAATTTAAACAATATTTAATCAAAAATAGACGATAGACAATATAAAATGTTAACAAATGAAAATTGCCAGATTTTCCGTCTAGCATTCGTTGCGAACAGACGTGTTTTTAAAAGCTCCTGTCAATAACTTTTAAAAATTAAATAATATTTGACAAAAGTCAGTTGGAAATCAATTTTTTAATCGAAAAACATCATGCTGTCAAATTATTCGAGCAATTATCGAATACCTGAAGTTTTACTTGTGAAGAAGTTTCGAGAAGCGGAAAGAAAACATTCAGGGGCAGTCTCATTTGATGAATATTTCCTTGAATCTCATTGCAAAAGCAACTAGATGGAGGAGTCTAATGGTTTCAATCATCAAATAGAACTATCGTGTCCATCGCCAACAATGACGAGCGAGACACAGTTGAAACGAAGATCCGAAGGAGAGAAAAATGAAGAATTCAGACTAAGGATCCATCCATTCGCCAGAGGAGCTAGTTGGCAAATTGACAATCAACAAGGGAAAAGAAATGACGATCAAAAAACAAAAGGAAAGAAATTAAAAGCGACCGATGACACCAAATCAAAGAAATTACAAGAGGTACCTAATCAAGATGTACTATACATAGGTGGAAAAAACGTTCGTTAAAAATTATTTTGAAGCGCTAGCTGGGAACATTGTAGAGGACGAAGGCAAACCTGAAAATACATTTACTCATTATTTAAAAATAGGAAGAAAAAAAAGTTTTGTCTACTGGTCCATCTGTAAATGTTAATAAAAAGAAGGAAAACGTCCCAAAAATAAATGTATTTGAGCAAAGTGGTAGACATGGCTCAGCTGTTGGCAGCCGATAATAAATTAAATGATTTTGAAATCAAAAGAGTGAATGCTGACAAACTGACCATCAAAACTAAGTCATTGGTTGAATATCGGACAGCAAAAAGTGCTTTGAATTCCGGAAAGGTTCCACACTTTACGTACACCCCCAAGAGAGAAAAACCAGATCTTTTGGTTGAAAGGTCTAGACAGCGGTTAGAACACAGTCGATCTCCTTCAGGTGCTCAAAGAAGCTGCAAACCGAATAGAATTTGTTACATTTAAAACTTTCGCACCAAGGTGATCGATTGTCGAATATAAAAATTTGTCTTTTTACCTAGTTAGAACTTCGAGCAAAAGCAGTCCAAGTGGCCTTCAACAAATAAGGTACTTGAACTTCCAAGAGGTGAGGTGGGAGCATCTCCAGAAGAGCGAGATCAACTAGTGCTACAGGTGCCAAAGGTTCGGTCACTCAGCTGCCAATTGTGTTATGAAGTACAGATGTATGAAGTGTAAAGTTTTCCATGCCCAGGCCTGTGCAAATTGGCTCAGAAGGAGCCAAAAAAAACTATACTGTGTGAACTGTGATGTATTTGGCCTTCCTCTCATCATTCTGACATCCTGCCTCTTATTTTCCTTATACACAGGTTTATTTTGTTTTTTCCAGATACGTTTTACGGGATCTAGTTGACCCCTTCTACAGTGGGTTCTTTTACAATTAAAAAAACCCACTGAAGAAGGGGTCAACTAGATCCCGAAATACGTATCTAGAAAAAACAAAATAAGCCCGTGTATAAGGAAAATAAGAGTTTCAATTATTTAGCGGTCAATTAGTGTCATGATTAGGTGTCTACGTTGCCTACCTCTAAAGGGTTAAGGGGGCTTTCTGTTATTTGATGTTTTATTTTAAGTGGGGTTCTATCGTTCTTTTGAGTGTGGCATGTACCACAGTTATTTATTACTCTCACGATTTTATTCTTGAGAAACAGGAAATATTATTTTCGTTTCGTGTGTCATACAGTATCGTTTATGCCCTGGTGATTATTATTTAAGTGATATTCGTTAATGCGTCTGGCCTGTTCGTCTTCTTCTGTTACGTCTGTAAGTAAGTATGTACAACTGAGTAGTTTAAAGCTTTGGAGTTAGAGAAGTATTTCGATATATCCGTTGAGCTAATCTGAATGTGTCATCGCCGGACATAATTGCCGTGGTTTTGTTTGGAGCTAAATATTCCGTAAAAATCTTAGTAATACATTCCTCAGTGTATATAGGCAATCGCAGTATTCGGCGTTGTTTATTACGGAAGATTGTGTTAAGAGCAATTGATGGTCTTCTGTCAGTTTATTCAATGATAATTTTGAGGTTAAATTCGTTCAATTGCCGTTCGAATATTGAGATTCCGTTTCCTAGGTTTTCAGTTGCCCAATGGATAGTAGAATTTGAGTCTAAAGTGACATCATTTGTATTATTATATTTTAAATCCATGTTTTGAAAGCTTCTTTCTTCTGGATGTTTGATTCGACTCAGAGCATCGGCATTTGAGTTTTGGCTACCTTTTCTATAGACGACTTGGTAGTTGAATTCCTCAAGTTTTAGTCTCCACCGAACTGATTTTGAGTTCGAGTCTTTCAGGCTCATTAACCAAGTGAGGAATTTGTGGTCTGTTGCTATCTGAAATTTTCGACCGAACAAGTATGGCCTGAAGTATTTTCCACCAGTACCAGTAACTCCTTTTCTACTTTGGAGTAATTTATTTCGTAGCCTGCCTCTACGGTCAATGCCGTTTTTTAGCATCTCGAGGTTCTATTTCTATCTGATGGAACCAACTCGTAAGGTCAAGGGTGGTAAAGTATAGATACTTTCCGAGTTTCTCAAGAAGTTCGGTTGCAGAATCATATTTTTTTCTTCTTTATTCATATGATAGGTACATAATCATTTAGATATGTTATTTCTTTGAGTTGATGAAAATGGCATTGGTACACTACCATCATGAAAATTAAATCAAGCTCAGTTATAACAAATTATCATAACGATATCATTCGGGTGAAGAAGTATGGTTTTGTGGCATTCTCGAAAATTAAATACGTTTTTTTTTAAATACCTCCATTCCCTATCACTCTCTCCATCACTTTTTCTTCGTCGCACAACACTCGTGCGATCTGCATTCACATTACGTCGCTTGGTCCTTTGTGCCACCCAGACAATGTTTAACGCATCGGTATAAGGGGGCACACAATATAATGTGAACTAGTCTTTCATGAATATCTAGTCCAAAAATCATGATCAGCTCAATATAATACGACGCATTCAAAAACAAAAAAAAACTTTGAGTAACTTTCACTTCAGTATCTCGCCGATAGGATCAAAAGAACTCCCTATGATACTGGGCTCATAAAAGCAGAATTACAGGTCCACGCTTCAATCAGTGCTCATTAAATGCTCCCTTAGTCTTTTCTTAAATACCAAAACTGAGTTTGCTTCCTTGACAATTTCTGGTAGATTGTTATATATACGCAGAGCATCATTCGTTGCATCGTTCTTTAGACGATCCGTTCTGGTCTTACGAATTGATCTGCATTCCTCGCATTATATGGGTTGATCTGTGATACATTGATTAATGGTGCTCGTTCCGAACCATTAGTTTTGAATTTCTGTAGATAAACTTAGCTTTCTCCATAATAATAATTTGACTAAAGGTTAATGATTTAGCCATTTGGTAAACCAAACTAGTTTGAGTAAGCATTGGCAGCTTCAGAATGTTTTTATACGCTTTGATCAGCAACCTGGATACACAAATGGCCAGAAAAAACACGATTCCTTTCACCAATCTGGATAGAATACCATCAAAATCACGCTTCGTGTCCCGTGAAATATTCTTACCCATTACTCCATATAAAACTTACAAGCAAATTTTAAAACTGGCTCATGGTAAATTGTCGGTAAAGCAGTTCGTCAGTTGAGACATGACAATTAATCTATTTGTCAATTTGATCAAATGTCAAAATATGTTGACATTTCTTTCGGTACCGAATTGTTCGCGATATTGAAAGAAACTCGAGGAAATCAAAGCATAACTTTTTAGATCAACACCAAGGATAAAATAACTAATCCATATCTCTCAACCAATTTTCTGCTACAAGTTGACAATTTGTCCTTTCTTCAAATATAGAATAAATGGTGGACTAACGTGGAAATAGCTCTTGGGCCTTCTTCGAATCGCAAGAGAATAAAAACAATGGCCTATCAAACTCTGAGACAAACGTATCTTGAAATTCCTACAGTTACCAGATTTTACACTACAGCATGTGTAATAACAACCCTCGCGGTGGTAAGCATGAACAAAGTTCTAGAAAATAGTTCTCAAATGAAACGTCTAAATGTTAACTTCTACACCACGTCATCGCAATGGGGCTTATTGCTTCCGCTTATCGATAAAATTATTGTGCAAAGTATCTAAAACCAATGAGAGCCGTAAATAAAATAGTAATAACAACATGAAATTCGCCTTGGTGATTGAAAATAGAAAATATTTTATATACAAAATTGTATACATTGTTGACATCAGCAGTTCTATGCGGCATATTGTTTATAATACAAACACTTCTGCTCGTATTAGATAAATAATCTCAAGCTATAATGACTCAGCAATGAATAAATTTTTCGATGAAGTGGAAGATTGAATCTTCTCTCATCCTCAGGCAACTAATCAGTTTATAACTGTCCACGAGTTCCATGAACTATGATATGCTCTTCATTTATTCTACTCTTCCTTTTTTTCTAGCATCTCGACTTGGTGTCACCGCTCCAGTTATACTTCCATCCTACACTAATCATCCGGAATCTGCAAGTATGGCGTTTAGCGACGACCTTCTTGTTTTTCGGAACAGTTGGGTTTAGTTTCTTTTTTAATATGATATTCACATATCGATATTGTCGCATGTTGGAAGAAGGCTCTTTCAGAGGCCGAAGCTCAGACTTTGTTATGATGTTCATTTTTGGTGGTATTTTGATGACAATATTGGCGTTTTTTGTGAATTTACTGTTTCTGGGGCAAGCCTTTACGATAATGTTGGTTTATGTATGGTCGCGGCGAAATCCTTTCGTCCGAATGAACTTCTTTGGGCTGTTAAACTTTCAGGTAAGTTAAATTGACTGTTAAAACAATTTTCCAACGTTCGACTCACCTTGCAGGCACCATATCTTCCTTGGGTCCTCCTATGCTTCTCAATGATTCTTGGAAATACAATATGGATAGATTTAATGGGCATGGCAGTAGGTCATATTTATTATTTTTTGGAAGACGTTTTCCCACACCAAAGAAATGGATGCAGGATTTTAAAAACACCTACGTTCTTGTAAGTATTATCCTTTTAGGAAACATCTGTGTTTGAAGAAGAAAACATTCAAAAGATCACCTTATTCAACAGAAAAGTTCTTTTCAATGAACACATTGATCATAGCTACCAGCCTTTGCCAGAAGATAGACCTGGTGGTTTCAATTGGGGCGAGGAATTCGGTGTAGGAGCCGATATCAGAAATGAGCGTCAGCAAGAGGCTAGGCCGCAAGACGAGCAACCTGCACAATAAATGAATATTTCCGCGTAGTTCATATACCTTGCAAATAATTCGGTGTATTGTATATTTTTCTTTAGAAGAAGTCAATGTACAATCTGACCTTGTTTACATAATTAACAGATATGTTCCCACAGGAATTTTGTAATAAAAAGTAATTTAAGAGAATTACTTTTGAAATAATTTTGTTAAATCGACTTAAATTCTGATAAATTAATGTTTTCTATCCAGCAAGCACTAATATTTCTTCAATTTTATGAAAGGGTTTCCCTACAAAAAACGAACATGTTATTCGGCCAATTTCGAGGATTGAAGTTAGTGTCAAGGAACTTCAAGTTGATAGTCCGCATGATGTAGGAGTTATAGTGCTAGCCCTCTAGTTCGAGTTCCGTTGTTAATAACGAGATTTATTTCGGGTGACTGAAAAATCTTAATGCCACTCTGTTTGAATGGGAAATAATGTCAAAGTCAAGTTATCACAGGGTCAAAAGTAATACTGACGATATCACATTCTGGAGTGCTGTTACGATCGCCAACACGGAGTTAGATATCTAACCAATCTAAGCGGCAAATATTAATCTGGACTATAGAATAATAAATTAATAACTTTAAATTAAATTAAATCAAACTGAAGATACGTATCTGCAATGAATGACAGCACCGTTACTTAGCAGTAATGGATACATGAAAAATTTACTAAAAATAGCAGGCCAAACATAAGCATGTAAGAACCAAAAGAGTGGAAAATCGCAAATCATCAATTAACAGCGTTTGTGAAATAAGCAAATCCCCAGACAATCATAAATGCAAACCAACGATGCTAACGATCACTCAATATGGGATTGGGTAGTCATACAATCATTCAAATTCCAAAAGAAAGCAGGAAGTAATATAGCCAAAGTTATAATGGGAGTCGGAAATTTAATGTACGGGTTGAAGGAAACGATAGTAGCAACTAGGGCAGACAAAAGAAACGCGATTGTTTTAACCGATAAAGACGAAAATAAAGTTTTTTAGGGTCTTCGAGACCTAGATAACAATAAAAAACACGTATTTTCTTTCGAACAGAAGTAAATATTTATTTACACATATGCGCGTTGTCCGTCACTCGAACTCGTTCTTAAGAAGTGACAATTGAATGGTATTTGCATTTATTCCATTTTTTATTTTTTGCGTACTTATATAAATAAAACTTTTTTTGCTTATTGTAGACTTGTACGTGTGGATTATTGTTAAGTGTTAGATGGGAGTTTTTCTCCCAGTATTCGTACTTAGTACGTTGAAAGGAAATATCCTATTTTTTATTTTTTGGCCATCGATTGGTATGAGTAGTTTGGCAAACACTTGCATGGAACTGGATGGTGTCGGAGGACGCTCGCCAGACTTGAGCGGTACAGTACTAGCTACGGATACAGGGTAGTTTTAAAAAAAGGAGGGAAAATTATTCTCCATACAAAATCCCAACCAAGAGAGAAAGTAGAATTTTCCAGGATAACTGCAAAGGCAATATAAATGAACCGTGTACCATGTGTGTACCAACTTCCAGTCAGGACCAAACCTTGACAATATTTTAGTTACTATCTGCTGGGCTCGAAGGAATCTTTCTTCCCAGTCAACAAGAAAGCTAGAGTACAAAGTATTACTTATGCCACACAATTAAGGCTTTATTTAGCAACTCAACTTTTGCAAATGAAGCTGTGGACAAATTCTCTGTCAATATGATCATGAAAGCCTTTATTGCGGCTAAATTTTATCTGCAGATATGAGGTCATCAGAGACGTCCCATTAGATTTGTCTTTGAATGAGTTCATCAGTATCTCCAAACCGTTTAGCAGGGTGGGAGTACACCTACCAGACATTTAAATACTGGATACGATGAGACTGACCAGAAGGGACCCTAACAACCCCAACATGTACACTCTGACATATTCAGTCAAGGTCGGTCAGTGTCGGGAAACACGCTTCCAGACATCATGACAGCTTTCGTACTTAGTAAAGTACTATGTGGACGACTAGGACACTCCGCTGTAATCTGCAGGGGCAATAAATTCACTTGCCTAAATTGAGGAAAGCAAGATTACACTGGCGATTGTCACAAAATATTGTATCCTATGCAAGAGTGTAGAATATTCGGCAACAGACCAATGATGCCCTAAATAGGCTAGCTATAAACAGAAGATTGGGGTAAGCTCGATTTTAAATACTACGAGCTGGGAGGGGGGTTTTGATCAGGGAGACATTGCTAAGATGGATTTCCCACATATGAGGACTGCCATACATGATAATAACAGGAACGCAATAAATGAGGTTAAGAAATTTTTCTTAAAACAGTCTTACGCGCATCCTGGTTGTGGAAAGAGATAAACTACTCAAGTGTGGGAATATCACTCGATATTCACACGCTCATATTCACTGCTCTCACATTCTCATTTCTTGCTCTCACCTATGGTTCACGTTTCACTCATACCTTCAGTCTTATGCGAACCTTTGTTCACATCAGATCTCTAAATAAATATTCATATTTTAGGTAGTTAAGTAAACCTCATTTTTTTGTTCAAATTCAGGTTTCCTACATTTGCGACGAGGATAAAAGAAATTTAAAAATAAAATTTCAAAGTGTCATTCAACAAAAGGAAATGGGCGCAAACCCTCTGAAAAATATTCTCGAATGTTTGCAAGCTCAACATGATGCAGCCTTGCAGCAACTTATTCAAACGCTTTCCCTACAGCAACATCTAAAGGAGACATCAGCGAAATTCTAAAATCTCACTGATTTAATGGAGAAATTCGATTATGACCCCGCAAACAACGCAACGTTCCAGACCAGGTACAGCCAAAATGAGTCAGTTTTCACAACGGAGACCACTGATCTCTCAGCATCTACAAGAGTTCGCCTTCTAACAAGCAAATTGAACAATCAGACCCGCGAACATTACGTAAACTCGATCATGCCAAAACAGCCTCATGAGCTCAGTTTGAATGAAGCTGTCAACAATTTATCTTCGCTGTTCAGTCACCCTCAATCGAAATTTTCGCAACGACAGAAATGTCTCACAATCACCAAACTTGACCATAACGATTACGCTCAATACGCTACTCGAGTCAACAAAAACTTCAAGCGATTCGGCCTGATGCTCTGCTCGAGTAATGAATTCAAGGCTCAAATATTCGTAAACGGTATGAAAAGCTTCGAAGATTCGCTGATACTCGAGACATTACTCACAAAGCTCGGCAACGAATCAACACCGCTCGCAGCACTTAAGACACAGGCAGAGAAAGACGCTTTTGTTCGATTCGTATTTCAAAATCTTGTCAACGAAGCTCAGATGGTCATCTGGATCAATCAAGAAAAAAGCAGCGTCATTGAGTCTTAGCCGGAAGTGCTCGCACTCAGACAGTGAACATTAAAAAATTATGATGATCTGAAATCATCAAGTGATTCCGCGAACAACGAACCAATATAACCACCGAAGCCATGCTGCATTGTGGTGGAGCGCACGATTCTACGTCTAGCACTCGTTGCGTGTAGACGTGTTTTTAATCGCTCCTGTCATTAATTTTAAAAATTAATTAATTTTTCACAAAAGTCAGTTTCAAATAATTGAAATAATTTTGTACGAGTCAGTCAAAAGCAAGTTTTGATTTTATTGGGGAAGAATTAATCGTCGAAGGCATCGAACAACCATACCAATAAATCAAGAAAAGCAACAAACCAAAGACAACTCGGGACTGCTGTATGGAGGAGCCCGACGGCTTCCCTCCGTTGGGGGGCCCCGGGGAGAGTGACGGTGTGAAATTGGCAAGTGTCAACAAGCGGAGACACACGAGCACCCAGGATACCGCAGATGCCGGTCGCAAAACACAAGTGCTCGAGGATAGACAGGAAGTGTGCCGCCTTCGAAGTGAAATCGAAGAGCTAAAGGCAAGAATTCAAACGTATGAAGAAATGTTCAAGACGGCAAAACAAGTTCAAGAGAGTGGCCCGATACGAAAAATCGAAAAACAGAAGAAAGCTGCAACTCCAATAATAACTGAAGAGGTATTAAGTGCTGGTGGCACCAACGAAAGCCAGAACTACTTTGCGGCGCTGGATGGACTCCAGCAGGACATGGAGGTAGACCAGCCCGTAGTTCTGCTGGTCCTCCTCAAAAAGTAGTCAAGAATACCGAGAAAGTTCCGCCGATTAATGTCTTCGGGCAAAGCGGAAAAGACATGGTTCGGCTGTTGGCAGCCGAAAACAAATTGACAAATTTCGAAATCAAACGAGTAAATTCTGAGAAGCTGTCAATTAGAACGAAATCACTGGTTGATTTCAAATCAGCGAAAGATGCTTTGAATTCTGGGGAGGTTCCGCACTTCACCTATACCCCCAAGAGCGAGAAGAACCAGACGTTCTTGCTGAGGGGCTTGGACTGCGGAAAAGATACCGTCGATCTTCTTCAGGTTCTCAAGGAAACGGCGCCACAAATCGAGTTTATCTCAGTGAAAACATTCGCGACAAGAAGGTCGACGGTAGAAAAAAAAAACTTACCACTTTATTTGGTACAAATAACAAATAAGAGCAGTCCAAGCGCTCTTCAGCAAATCAGGTATTTAAATTTTCGAGTGGTGAGGTGGGAACGCCTCCAGAAACGAGAAATCAACCAGTGCTATCGCTGCCAACGATTTGGGCATTCGGCTGCCAACTGCGCCATGCATTACCGATGCGTTAAATGCAAAGACGTGCATGCTCCCGGTGAGTGCAAATTGGCTCAGACGGAGCCAAAAGAGAAGTTATATTGTGTGAACTGCGGTGTTTTTGGTCACCCGGCATCATATCGAGGATGCTCCCGATATCAGGATGCAAGATTGAAATCTGCCCCAAAACAAACACAAATACACCGCAGTGTCTTAGCTCCGAACTTCGTCAAGCCCGGAGTATCATTTGCACAAGCCGCTAGAGGACCAGCAGAAAATGCGGAAAATAGGGTAAATAATGTAAGTGGCAATAATGAGCTGCTTCTCAAAATTTATCAACAATTAAATTCCTTATCAGAGCGAATCGATAAACAAGATTCGAAAATTAACATTGTTTTTCAGCGTTTAGGACTTTCAAATGGCTCAAAATAAGTTGTCATCCAGCCACATTCCCGCGGATAGGATTCGTCTCATCTCGATCAACGTCAACTCCATTGTTACTTTACATCGGCGTGATTATCTCCTTGAATTCATTGCCAGACAAAAGCCTGACATCCTGCTTCTAACCGAAACCCACCTCAATTCATGGCACTTCATGACATTCAAGGATTTTGAATTCGTAAGAAACGATAGGGTAATAGGTGATGGGGGAGGTGGCACCGGGATATTGGTACGAAGACCCTATTGTTTCCAAAATATTGAAAAAGTCGAATTCAAAAGCTTTGAATCTCTTGAAGTGTCCGTTATCAAAATCTCACTGCCAGGTGGGGATAACCTCTTCGTTATCTCTGCCTATGCAACTGGTGGAACTGTTCTCAAGCTCAAGGAGGAACTCAATTCCTTGTTCGAAATACTCGAATTGAACAGGCTGCATAACTATTATATTCTTGCTGGTGACCTGAACGCCAAGCATACATCATGGCTGAACGCCACCAATAATCCAAGAGGTGTATTCCTGAAATCGTGGATAACAGAGAACCAAATTGAATACAGGTGCGATCTTTATGGGTCGGAGTTCCCAACATACCCTAGGACAAATTCATATTTGGACCTTTGCATTGCTGACGCAAGACTCGAATTCAACTTTAATAGTCCTCAACGGAAACTGCAGGTGCTTCCTTATGATAGCGACCATAACGCAATCGTAATGGAAATCAATCATCACAGGGATGATTTCTTCCTCATTCCAGTTCAACTTGAAAATCATCGGTTGAATTTCAAAAAAACAGACTGGGGAAAGTTTCAAAAGAAGTTTAATCGGGAGTACCAGAAGCAATGTCCCCCTTCTGATGGCGGCAACTCTTGCTCAATGGTTCCTAATGACAGAAATCTAACTAACGATGAAATAGATGTCTATTTGTCGAAGTTAGAGAAGCTGACGTTGGAAACGATTGAGAAAGTAGTTCCCAAGATTAAACATCGAAACAATATGGAAGGATATGAAACACCAACCATCGCAAGGTTGAAAAGATTGAAAAGCCTCCTTCTCACACGCGTCAACAATATTTATCGACGATTTTTGGACTACAACCATCCCTCGTTGTCTTTGTTGAAATTACATCTGAAGAATGTCCGGAACTTAATCCGGTCATACTTCAGGAGTGAGGTCAGCAATCAATGGGCGGAAAAATTGAGGGGTATTAGCCCACAGGACCCAGACGGCGTGTTCGCGAAAGTGAATAGCATATTCCGCAAGAAGTCTCGAGTAAAGGTATCGAATCTTGAAGTCACTAGTGATGAGATAAATCTTCTCGATAGGGCTGGTATCGAAATTGATAGTACGACTCCGGATAGAAATGGAAACAGGATTATTTGTGAAGGATTGGATAAACTTGCCCTGATTGGAACACATTTTGAATTGGTTCATCTACCAAACCCTGAGAGAGGGAACGAAATTTTTTCAGAGGTCGTTGAAGCAAAAGTTTCCGACTTCAAATCAAGCCTGAACGGCCAATCAATTCTTCATTTCAATGAAACATTAACATCTGACCTCATACCGAGCTTGAATCTAATTGATTATTTCGTCAGCTATGAAGACTTGTGTTTCATATTTCGCAAGATAAACAACAAGAAATCATGTGGTAATGATGGTATTCCAAATGTAGTTCTCCGACATTTGCCTGAGGTTGCTATTAGGAACTATTGCATATTGTTCAACAACATGTTGAGCAATTCATATTTCCCAAATGAGTGGAAAAAGGCTAAGGTATTTCCGATCTTGAAGAAAGGAAAAGAATCTTCATGCCCGAAAAGCTATCGCCCAATCAGCTTGCTGCCTAACATCAGCAAGGTGTTTGAAGTGATACTCAACAGAGCATTAAACGCCCACATTGAGGAAAATGAGTTGATGCCGAATTGCCAATTTGGTTTTCGTGCCAGGCATTCGACCACACATGCAATAACGAAAGTAACCTCAGACATCTGTTGGAAACTAAATGATAGACAATGTGTTGGAGCATGTCTCATTGATATGGAGAAAGCCTTTGATACGGTATGGTTAGATGGACTTATTTTTAAACTTCTTCAGGACAAGTTCCCCAGACACCTTGTCGCCATGATGTGTAATATGTTATACGGGAAATCGTTTGTTGTAACCGATGGAAATCTGACAACAATGCGCGAGTTCAAGGTCTTGAATGGTCTACAGCAGGGAACAGTTACTGCGCCTCTGCTCTTCTCAATCTTTATTCGCAAGCTATTGAACGGCTTTGATTTTAACGTCTCGCCAAAGCGATCATTGGTAGCGTTTGCTGATGATCTGATCATCTACACGGCTGACCGAAAAGCTACAATAGTTCAGAGCAATCTCCAAAAAATGTTCAATGATGTACAGCTGTACACTGACAATTGGCGAATGAAAATCAATGCGCAGAAGTGTGAAACAATCTTGTTTCGGACAACGCTGCAGGGGGTCAGCCAAGACCTGAAACGTAATTGGAAGAATTTCCACATCATGGCTGGCGAGGGTAGTTCAGAACGAATTCCACATAAATCCTGTGTTCGATACCTCGGTGTTTATCTCGATCAGTATCTGTACTATACTGAACATGTGAAAATCATGCTCAGTAAAGCACTTAAAGTAGTCATGGCCCTTCGAAAACTCTTTCATTCCAGATACATTGATCAAAAGGTCAAAATTATCTGTTACAAGACACTGGTTCGACCAGTTTTGACATATGGATGTCAGATCTGGTACAACCAGAGCGCTAGTACTATGGAAAAATTAAGAGTTTTCGAAAGGAAATGTCTTCGTGCATGTACTGGTTTGCACAGAAAGCCTGAGACGGATTGGAAACATTATATATCGAATAGAAGAATTTATCAAACTGCTGAAGTGACTAGAGTCGATATCTTCATATTGAAGCTTCTTCGGAATCATATCGCAAGATCTGTGACTGTGAGTGAAAACCCTTGGATTTCACAGCCGTTCCACCCTACAGACGGGTATATAGCGACTTGCCTCGCTACTGGCTTCATTCCTCCAGAAGCATTCGTGTATTTGGACATGAATGGATATGTTTTTGATTCTGACGGCGTCCCAGTCATATATCACATATATCGACGGGCCACCGATAAGAAGATAAAATATCCTCCGAATTTGAGTTCACGAGACCAACGATTTCAATGGAGATACTCATTTGCTAGATTCGTTGAAGCTGATCGAGTTGAGACGGCGCAATCCAGGTATTGGTGGCTGAATGACAATGTCTAAATTTTTCGTGTTTGTTTTCAGTTTTGGTGTATTTCGTTATTTAGTTTTTGAGTTTCAGCTCATTATTGCTACATTTAGTATTGTTATATATTTTTGTTAAAATCAGGTATAGGTTAGGTATATGTAATGTTTACTATATTCCGTTAGAGATAAGATTAAACACTTAGGTTAGGAACATTGTTATAGTATTTTTAGTATAAGATAAAGTTTTTTTGATTGTATTTCATTAGAAATAAGTTACAACATATTAGGTGTAGGATCAAAGTTTCACTGTTGTGTATTAATTATAAATAATTTTTGGATAGTGTTGGTTGGTTTTTTCTCCTTTTTCCAATTGAATTGTAAAAATATGTAATAATCGTAATTAATTGCATTTGCTATAGTTTTTTTTTTGATGAAATGAGTTTATGATAACGTACAAATTTAGAGAGCCATTTGGGCCATTAAGTTTTTTGATTGTTATTATTTGGAATTTGCTTTATATTCTTTTAAAATTTATAACGATGAGTATTAAATAAAGCGCTTTTGACTTTGACTTTGACTTTGTGGTGGAGCGCACTGGAATCGAGATTGCCTATGCAAATCTAAACAATGTTCAGTTTGCCAATGTACCGGGCATAAAAGCAACACAAGATAAAATCGACCAGTCTCGACGTGGATACTCCGATTCCGAATTGTCAAAACGCTGTCAACGGATCAAAGAAGCCAACAAGTCCCAGCTGACTAAATATGTCGAACCTAAGCTCAACCGAACAACTGTCTCTAGCTCGACACCGATTTCAACATTACAATTATTTCACGTTCAAATTGGGCTAAGCTTGGCAAACCCACTGCCAACGTCATTAACAAGAAAGCTAACAGCGCATCGAGCAATCAATCAACCTCCTCAGCAGTTCCCCTGTGTCGTGAAACTCAACGGGAAAGTGGAGTAGAGCAAATGCTACATCACTTCCTCGGAGCTCAATTGGATCACAGCTTTCAATCTTTAGACGAGTCCAATCGACACATTCTGCAACGTCTTAACTTCAAAAGTCAAAGCAGAGTTCCTGTCTCTCTTCAGCAAAGGACTTAGGTGTTGCACTAAGGCAACGGAATCGTTGACACTCAAATCAAGTGCCAAGTCTTCATATTGAAACGCTCGACCAGTTCCTTACGTCACAGCACCTAGAGTCGCAGCAGAACTGAAACGACTGCAGCCCCTGAGCGTCACTTCACCGACCGAGTACGCCGAATCTGTAGCGCCAATCGTTTTCGTTAAGAAAAAGAACGGAATTAACATTTTCGCCTATTACTCAACGGGCCTCAATGGTAGCCGGATGCAAGCTTATTAGCAGCGGAGAAGGAAAATACGTGTGATCGGCTTGGTGACTATGAGAGAAGTGACATTTTGTTTAAAATAAGTTATGAGTACATAAAAGATAAATAAGAGTGTGACAATGAACATTCGGATTATAGGGTGACTCGAACAAATCTTTTCGAAGTTCACCGAAGTGAAGTTAACAGCTTCATTGATTTTTCAGACGATTACATCCAAATCCCGGTCAACTAAGAAGTGAAGAATCTCATGACGATCAGCACTCATCTCTGTATTTGCAAAGTCAATTGGCTTCAACAGGGTATCAAAACAGTTCCAGTAATCGTTCCAGAAATTGTCGACGCAATGTTCAGCAAAATCAATACATTTGGCTTCATCGATGATTTGGTCTGCGCTGGAATCAACCAAAAATTAACACAAAGAACAGCTTTTCAAAACTTTAATGTGTCTTCAAGATTACGGCATTGAGCTAAAAATCGACAAGGTCAAATTAGGAGCCTGGTTAGTCAACTTTTGTGCTCAAACGATAGATCAGTACGAAATTAAACCACATCCCGGCAAGCTACAATCAACTCAGAACCTTCCAGCCCCGATGAACGTTCAGCAGACGAGATCATTCCTTGGAGTCGTGAACTACTACGGAAAGTTCATCAAAGGCATCCTCGACGAACTGCTTAAAAAAGACACCAAGTTGGAGTTGAATCAGCAGCACAAACCCGCATTCTAGCACATCGAGAGGGTACTTGCCTCTGATCTTTGCCTTACGCGATTCGATTCAGCAAAGAACATCGTTTTCGCAATGGATGCCTCAAAATAGGTATAGATGTAGTTCTAATGCATCAATTTGATGATGTAATGCTTCATCCGATGAGAATCTAGCATACATCTAGCATTCGTTGCGTATAGACGTGCTTTAAATCCATTTGGGCCATTAAGTTTTTGTATGTTTGTTGTTTGGAACTTGCTTTATGTTCTTTGAAAATTTATACCGATTAGTATTGAATAAAGCGTTTTCGACTTTGAATTTGACTTTCACGTGCTTTAAATGTGTTCTACGTCTAGCAGTCGTTGCGTATGGGCGTGTTTTTAAAATCTCCTGTCAAGAATTTTAAAAAATCAAACTAATTTTTAGGACGTCAATTCGAAACTAATTCGAAACAATTTATCGAGTATCTGGATTTTACTTGCGAGAAAGCCTCAAAAAGTTGAAGAAATGAAATAAAGTTTTTTTTCACGGGGACATGGATGAGCCTGACGGCTTCCCACCGCTGGGGGACCAGCGCCAGGCATTTTAAAGGCTAATAATAAAAAAACTCATGAAACGAAAAAACGACCAAGAAAACTTTTAGCATGGTAAGCGTATTACGCTTTCAAGCGAAGAATTAGAAAGAGTAATCAGAGCAAATGAAGAGACGAAACTCCAAATGCAAAGTTTGGAAGCAAAGATCCAGACATTAACAAACGTCAACAAAACAAAAGTGATGAACCCACGAAATACGTTCAGAAAAGAAGAAGTGACAACAAACAAGACTAACGAAAAAAAGAAGTGAGGACAAATAAGAACGAGAAAAAAGTAGCCACGCAAAAGGCTCAACAAACGAATAAAGCAACTGTAATGTGACGCCTACGCCCGGGAATCGAAGTGATTCCGATCCCGAACCCTTGCAACCGGCCAGATGGATATGTCCTCGAAGTGCCAGCGGACTTCATCTGTCGTGCGGATATCGTTGCGCAGAAAATATTTTTTGTCTGTCCAAATATTTAGATCTGTGGATATAAATATTCGAAATATAGAATTAATCCCAAACCCCGGCACATTTCGAGACATAGCCATCTGGAAATGCCCCTCCACCGTGGCCATCGAGAAAACTATGCAACTGGCGACAACTGGAGAGGCCCATTGCCGCCATGTGGCGTGCCATTCCACACACAGATGTTTTGTCCGAGGTGACAACTGGATGATTTTGACAGCCACATGGAGGCGAAGGAGAGACCAAAGAACTTTTTGTGGTGATCGATGGTTCGTGATCGTGTTTTGGCTGTCTAGAACATTTTAAGTGCTTTTCTGCCTCTTAACGTACTTTCGTTGACGATCGTTTGTGTGTAGGACTCGGTCGGAGCGAGGCGTACTCAAGAGGGCTGCACGTGGAACATCAAACACTTGAGAAATTCACCGGAGCATTGCCTCAGGCTGGAGCATGAAGCTCTGTCAAGGTCGGAAAGAAGATCGTTTGGCTAAGTAACAGCACTAAGAAAGTTAGTGTTGTGTCTAAAAGTAAAGGCCGCTCTTGATTGGGAATAAAGAGTTCCTCGCCCCATGAATTGGATGCGCCGAAAAACACCGACTGGAGAAATTCGTTGCGACGAGTGTAACAAGGGCGAGCAACCATTCCGTTGTAATCGATGTGGCAAACGTTTTTCCAACGAAGTCACTTTCGACACGCACTATGCGAAGCACAGTGCAGCACAAAAACCCCATCAATGTCAATTTTTGTCCCTTTATTAAAATTATTTGATTTATTTGATTATTCAATCAAGGCAAGAAAACTTTCAGAATACATCTTCGAAAAGACAATAAAACATTCCTTAAAAAAAAAAAAATATATCACATATACATAAAATACCAAGTATAATTTATCTTATAACTACTAGTAAAGGAAACTATTGCAACGAAAGGATATATAGAGTTTAGATTTTGCTGGATAAGTTAATAATTTTACGTGAACGGTGACACAATAACAGAGAAGTACCGACAGACCTCAGCGATATATTTTGCATTTTTCAACTGTAAAACTAATACCGAACAAGTATTTTTGCATTTTTAACTCTTCAAAGTAGATGATCAGAAAACTTGCACACTCCCACAACAAACTCTTAATGCCAGAGAACACAGACCACATTTACCATGCATATGTTTAAAGAAGCCATCATATATTTCAGGTTATTGATTAAATGTTTTTTATTCTTGCAAAGAATTTTAGAAATATTGTTACCGATCAGTCACAATTTGTTAAAAGACACATTTTGGGTCTAGAAACGATACAATAATGTTTTATTCATTTAAAGTAATATTAGATTGAAAAAAAAAAAAAATTTCGTATTTAAGGTGATCAACGTCTTACCTCATTTCTACTTTCTTATATAGTTTCCATGAATTTAATGTTTTGTATCAAATACGGTGAATTTTGTATAAATAGGTGTACGTTACATAGTAGTGCTACTCAAAATAAGCAACTCAATAGTTTCCTACAAAGTGCCTTGTATGTTAGTTATATATATAGTTTTTTTTACAAAAATCAGTTTGTATAAAATTAGGTAAGAATGTATAAGATATGAATTAATCGTCAATGGAAAACTCCTCGAAATATGAAAACGTTTGACATTCAAATCAAATCTATGTTCATATGTTAAAAGTATCATAAATATATTTGATTCAGGGAATTGAAATAAGATAAAGTTGGATATATGACAATCTAGGTATGCTCAGGTACACATACATTTCATAAGTAACGTCCACAAAGGTTTAGGTTCCCAAGAGTTGCGCTCATTGGAAATAGTTAGAGAAAATCTAAATTAGCTACGGTGAAATTTTCAGAAACGAAAATCTAAATATTTTATTCGGCAATATTTTTTAAAGTTATTGTTTAGACCTTTTCATTTGGACATTTCCTTTCTACATCACATACCGCAAAAAAAAAATGTTCCTTTCGAGCCGAAGCTATGATTTTAAGCAAATGCAGAACTTCCTAGATTAGTTTATCCTTTAAACAATTACTGTGATCAGAATTTAACAGTCAACATTCCAAAATTTAAAAAAAAAAAGTTTGATTATCAATTTCAGTAGATATGATTCACGTCTTGTTGGATAGAGTTAGGACAAAAATAAATAAAGAAGGTAAAAGCATCAATTCAAATCTAGTGTAATGCAAAGGATTTGAATGTCAATGATTTTCTGTGGAACAAAGTGAAAGTGGCAGAAAATGCGAATAAAGACCATAATATTCCATTACTTGTTAAGAAAGTTTATTAATTGTATAACCTAGCGAGAATATCTCGCTCTAAATTTTTTGTAATAAATATAACTCAAAACTATAAAAATACAAAATAAAATCATGAATTGCTAATTTAACTAACGACTTTCCTTTTCAGTGGCTCGTTCTTTTTCAGTGGGAACCGAGAGTGTAGGGTAGGTATGCCGTCGCGAGGGTAGGGTTTCGACAAATCCGCTGAGGTCGGTTTCGCGTCGTGCGCGGTACGCGGTACCTTTGCTTGTTTCGTCATTTCATTAGAGTAGTTTTCGTCGGTTTAATTTCGAGTAGCATATTTTTCGGTACCGCGTCGGTGATTCGGTAACGCGCCTATAGGATTTTATAGCGTGTTTGATTTGAGATCTGTGGAGAGATCACATCCAGAACTAAAGTAACGTAGGTTTCCCGTTCTGGATGAGTAGTTATTGACGCGTTTGGAAAACGGGCATGTCAGGTGACTGAAATATTGTAATTGAGCGTAACCCATTCGGAGACCCGCGACCGAAATCCTCTCCGAACTAGCTGGCCGACAAGCAGTCACCGCGTGAATGGGTTACGGTGCACGGATTGGTTGACCTGTTGGTACCATCCGTTGGCACTACTCAGACTTAACGTCTAGAACCGATGAGAGGTCGGTTCCGCGTTCGAACTTGAAAAGTAGAAAATCATTACACAACATTACAAGGTAAGAAAAAGTCAATAATCCATGATGCTGATATCATACTAAGCGTGGGAGGAGCAAATGATAGCGCAAATTACTACGCGGTACTTGTTGCGATGAATGACGATATGGACATCGAGATGGAGTGCCAAGAAAACACAAGTAATATTAATGATTGAAGTGTTAATTTTATTGAATTCTTAAAATCAAAAAATTAGGAGGAGAAGAAGCCAACCGATGTGTCTGCTGTTTCTTCTATTAAAAATAATAAGATAAGGAGAATGGGAAGAATGTCATTGTCAAAACAAAGAAGTGTCATTTTCAGCTCTCTGAATTTCTTGGCTTAAGTGAAGTTTAAATTCTGTCATAATTTATAATTAGCTGTGTGAAACAAGTGGAGTGGTTACTAGTGTCGTTTTATCAAGTTTTTGAGATAAGTAGCGATCTTTCAAGTAACCAATTTCAGTGATTAAATTTTTTACTTAGGCGATCGAAAATTAACGGAACCGGGAATTCTTACTTTGGTCTAGGAGTGAGATTCCCGTGTAGCTAAATTTATATCGAAACAATTTTTTGAATTTAATTTTAAAATTATATTTTGATATTTTAAATTATTTTTTTTTGCAAGTACGGATTTCTGCATTTTTTTTTCACTAACTATATTAAATAAATTAAGGATAATAAAATATTTTTATAAAAAGCAAATAATTGAAAAAGCTAAAAACATAATGGCTACTAAACCAGATAAGTGTGGGAAGTGTAGGAAACCCGTGGAGGATATCCACTCGGCTATGGGGTGTGATGGCTTCTGCCTCAAGTGGTTTCATTTGAGGTGTATCAAAATGTCGGAGGAGAGATATCGGGCTATTATGGACATCACCGAAGATGTAATTTGGATGTGTGCAGGATGTAGAGCTCAGCACCGTAAATCTAAAGAAGACCAACTCTTCCAACAAATGAAAAACTTGCAAAGCCAAGTCGAAGAGATGAGCTCTAATGTCACCTTATTAATAGATAAATCTACGTCTGCGAACAAGCCCTCATATGCCGAAATTATAAAAAATTCTACTTCTCCTCCATCAGTGCATCGATCTAATACAATATCGCAAAAAGGGATTATTATTAAGCCTAAAAATCACTCTTCATCAGAAAAAACACTGATTGATTTTAAGTCGAAGATCAGGCCATCAAAATGTAAAATTCCTCTACAACTAATGAGGCCTATTCGTAATGGTGGGGCGATTATAAAAACATCGACAAATGAAAATACTACTTCGCTTTTTAATATAGCAATGGATGCAATGAAAGAGGAGTATGATGTTGCTGAGACCAGATTGCGACAGCCTAGACTTGTCATCAATGGACTAGAGAAACAATACGCAAATTATGAACTAAGAAATGAGATCCAGGCATTAAATCCCAATATAGAGGAGCGTGATTCTATGGAACTTGTACATGCTAGGCGAACAAGAAATGGAAGGTGGTTGCACATCATCCAGGTAAACGGGAGCATGTATAAGAGGATTGCGAATAGATACATTAATATAGATTATGGATCGTATTTTGTGAAGGAGGACTTCAACGTAACGAGGTGTTATAAGTGTCAAAAATACAACCACAAAACATCTAAATGTGAAGGGGAGCAAATATGCCTAAAATGTGGAGGAAAGCATGACCTAAAGGACTGCAAAAGCACGATTGAGAAGTGCTCTAACTGTATTGGTAACAATAACAATGCTGATCATTCTCACAGAGCTGACTCTGTAGAGTGTCCGGAGTTTCAACGCAGAATATTGATCGCCAGGAGGAGTACCGACTACAACTTTGATGATTGCTAATCTTTCTAATCAATCAAGTGGAACAAATTTAACACTTATGTATGCTAATATAAGAAGCTTAAGACATAAGCTAAGTGATTTTCAGATTTACCTGCAGCAAAATCCTGACATAGATTTGATTATTCTAAATGAAATCTGGATTTACCCAGAAGAAGCACGGTTTTACAATATTGAAGGATATAATGCGGTATTCTCCTGCAGACCTGGAAGAGGTGGAGGTACAGCAATCTACGTAAAAAATACAATCAATTTCATTACCAAGAGAGTGATGCCTGATAAGTATAACGTTATAATAATTGAAGTACACCATGCAGGTAAAAAAATAAAATTAGGGACGTACTACAACCCCAATCGAATGAATGCGCAAGATTTTTGCACAGTACTAGATACATTATTCTCAACTGAAAAAAATTTGATCACAGTAGCGGACACAAACATTGATGTGCTAACGGAATCACCAGAAACGCGGATTTATAAGGATACGCTAGAAACGAATGGAACGGTAATCATAAACAACAACCAAATTACTCGCCCAGTGTCAAATACCTGTCTGGATCATATAGTAACCAATGATTTAAAAGTCGCTGAAAGCATGACATACATATTTGAGGACTGGCCGGAACTGGATCATCGTGTGATAAAAATTGCTATTCAAGACCAAACCCTGAACAAACAGAAGCCGACCTACAAAACGTTCAGATTTCTAGACAAGGAGCTCTTTAAATCAAACATACGAGAGTTACTGGAAAAGCGGAAACCAAATAGTATTATTGAACTCAAAAATATCATCATATCTGCTAAGCAAAGTTCTACAATTGAGAAAAAAATCAGGTGTCGACAACGGACTTGGATAACGAAAAAAGTAATTGATGCAAGTATTACAAAAAGGAAGGCATACATGGACTACAGGAAGAACAGTGGAAACCAGGCTTTCAAGTTTCTGTATATGCAAGCGAAAAAAGAATCGAAACGACTGGTGAAAGAGGCTAAATTCTTATATTTCTCAAGAAGAATGGAAACAGCGGCTGACAACTCCCGCGAAATATGGAAAATAATAAATGAGGTAAAGGATAACTCTTCAACCCAGGGTATATCACAAAACTTTCAACTGAATCCTGATGGGCCCTCTAACACATCGTGTCCACGTGACGCGGCGAACTCATTGAATAATTTTTTTTCAACAATTGGTGGAAGAATCACTAAAGAAATCGTTGCCAGTTCAGCAGGCAATGTAAATAATACAAATATCGCAATAAATTCCATCCTTCACATTCATCAAACAAATAAAAGGGAAGTCTTAAATGTAATCAATGAATTGAAAAAGAATACGGCGCCAGGCATTGATAGCATCACGATGAATGAGATTAGTATAATTAAGGAGGACATAGCCCAGATTATGGCAAATTTTATAAACGTGCATATTAGGAATGGAACTTTTCCGGAAGAAGAAAAACTTGCAAAAATAGTTCCTATATTTAAGGGTGGTGATTATCTTGACCCGAATAACTATCGCCCGATTGCGCTGCTGACGGGATTTAGTAAGATATTTGAAAAAATACTAAACAATCGATTAACATCATTCTTAGTTGAAAACTCTATCATAAGCCAACATCAGTTTGGTTTTCAAAAGAACAAGAGTACTTTGGATGCCCTACATTCTGTCACACGTTTCATCAATCTAGGACTGGACAGAGGTGATTATGTCATCGCAATTTTTGTGGATTTGAAAAAAGCATTTGATACAGTTGATCATGATCTCTTGCTTCGTAAACTTGAATCGTATGGTATTCAGGGGAGTCCTAGGCAGTTGTTTAAGAGTTACTTGGAGGGAAGATCGCAGAGAACTTTAATCAACAATGTCCTGAGCGACCATGCACCTACGGAAACAGGAGTTCCCCAAGGTTCAATACTGGGCCCTACTTTGTTCCTGCTATATACAAATAATCTAAATACATGTGGGCTGACGGGATATCACACATTATATGCTGATGACACAGTTCTACTTTATTCAGTACGAGACAAAACTGCCATTGAGAACACTATCAACGACGACCTAGGAAAATTCCATCAGTGGTTAATTGGAAACAAACTAGTATTGAACACATCAAAGACAAAATATATTGTTTTTAAGCAAAAGAACAAAGGAGACATAGATGTCGAACTAAATATTAATGGCGAAAAATTGCAAAGAGTGCTAGAAATGAAATATCTTGGTCTTATCATAGACCATCGTATGACCTGGTTACCACACATAAATAGCTTAAGAAGGCAATTAGCCCCAATAATAGGATTGTTAAGAAGATATGAGGATTTTCCAATGCACATCAAGAAACTTGTTCTAAATGCGTTTGTCCTGGCGAAATTGCATTATGCAGTACTTATTTGGAGTCAATCAGCGAAGCAACATTTAAACAGTATATCCAGGCTGCTGACCAAAGCGTATAAAAACATTCTGAAGCTGCCAATGCTTACTCAAACTAGTTTGGTTTACCAACTGGCAAAATCATTAACCTTTAGTCAAATTATTATTATGGAGAAAGCGAAGTTTATCTACAGAAATTTAAAAACTAATGGATCGGAACGAGCGCCATTAATTAAGGTATCACAGATCAACCCATATAATGCGAGGAATGCAAATCAATTCGTAATACCTTTTGCCAGAACGGATCGACTAAAGAACGATGCAACGAATGATGCTTTGCGTATATATAACAATCTACCAGAAATTGTTAAGGAAGCAAACTCACTTTTCGTATTTAAGAAAAGACTAAGGGAGCATTTAATGAGTACTGATTGAAGCGTGGACCTGTAATTCTGCTTTTATGAGCCCAGTATCTTAGGGCGTTCTTTTTGACCCTATCGGCGAGATACTGAAGTGACAGTTACTCAGAGTTTTTTTTTTTGAATGCGTCGTATGATATTGAATTTTTTTTTATCTCTGAGAGCTGATCATGATTTTTTTGGACTAGATGTTCACGAAAAGGACTAGTTCACATTATATTGAGTGCCCCCTTATACCGATGTGTTAAACATTGTCTGGGTGGCACAAAGGACCAAGCGACGTAATGTGAATGCAGATCGCACGAGCGTTGTGCGACGAAGAAAGAGTGATGGAGAGAGTGGTAGGGAATGGAGGTAATTAAAAAAAAAAAAAAAAAAAAGATAACTGAGAAAGTTCCTTCAATTAATGTCTTTGGGCAGCGCATAGGGGATATGGTTCGGCTATTGGCAGCCGAACATAAGATAGATAATTTCGAAGTTAAGAGAGTGACCGCTGATAAACTCACAACTAAAACAAGAACACTGGTTGATTTTAAGCTGGCGAAAGATGCTCTTAATAGTGTACAAGCTCCCCACTTCACATACACGCCAAAGGCGGAAAAAAATCAGACTTTCCCGTCGAAGGGCTTGAAATATGGGAAGAATAAAATTGATCTCCTTGAAATGTTACAGGAAGCAGCACCAGCTGTCAAATTCATTGGTGTGAAAAATTTTGCTACCAGAAGATCAACTGTTGAAAGCAAAATATAAATATTTTATTTGGTCCAAATTTCTAACGATAGCAGTCCAAGTGCCCTCTAACAGAAAAGGTACTTGAACTTTAAAGTTGTGAGGTGGGAGCGTTTCCAAAAAACTGAGGTCAACAAATGTGAAGCTATCCGTAACCGCGGTGAATGCAATTTGGCTCAGATGGAGCCAAAAGAAAAATTATACTGTGTTAACTGCGGTATATTTCGTCATCCAGCATCATATCGAGGATGCCCTCGGTATCAAGATGCAAAAGTTAAATTTTCCGCAAAACAAACCCAAGTACAAGTACCCAGAGTATCATTTATTGTCAAACCCGGAGTATCCTTTGCATTTGCTGCTAGAGGACCAGCAGACAACAATGTAAATAAAATAAATAATGTAAGTGGCAATAATGAGCTGCTCCTCAAAATTTACCAACAGCTTGAATCTCTTTCAGAAAGAATAAATAAGCAAGACCAAAAAATCAATTTCGTTTTTCAACATTTAGGCCAACATGCTTCAAAGTAGTTTGTCATCCAGTCACATTTCCATGGATAAGCTTCGTCTCATCTCGATCAACGTCAACTCCAATGTTAATATACATCGACGTGGCTATCTCCTTGAATTCATTGTTAAGCAAAAGCCTGACATCATGCGTCTCACTGAAACCCACCTCAATTCAGGGTACTCCATGACATTCAAGAATTTTCAATTCGTTCGAAACGATAGGGTAAACGGTGATGCGGTGCATTAGATTGGAGGAGAGTACACTGGTATTAGTTGGTATTTGACAACCATATGGCTCAAGTAAACTCTCAAACTGCTACGCACGAAATTGAACTCAGTTGTCAGAGTAACGGTTTTCTCGCACACCAAACACATCGAAAATACGACACGAATTTCACGATAGTTGGAGTTGTGTACCTACTGTACGAATGGATTCCATCAGCGGGAATTTGGCCAATTGAACTAGAATAACGATAGCTCCAACGTGTCCCAAGAATGATCTAGAGTATTGAACGAGTAAGCCTACATAGAGACGCTGGAATATGCGCAGCGGAACTTTAAGCTGGCTCACTGGTGGTCGAGGAGGCTGATTTTGGGTTTAAGTACCTTTACAAATTTCAAAGGCGGCTACATGCTCTTTCACCTGTTGGCTCATTTTGGGATAAGAGTATGGTCGTGTGTGTGGAAAATCAGATTATGTGTCATCTCCTTCGGCATCCAAAGCTCCCAAAATTCTTCTTCCTGCAACGAGTCACCGGTTGAGTATTTATTTCGTCTGTATATATACCCATCCACGAGCTTCAAATTGGGCAACTGTGATTGTCGTGTGATGATGGTGTGCCTCAACTCAATGTAGTTGTCCGAATTGAAGTGGGGGCTTTCCAAATCTATTTCGATGGGACCATCATTCTTCAGCGACAGTACCGCTCCTACACGACGAAAACCTTCGCAAGGGGGTATCGGGAACGTTGTTCTGTGTTCCTTTCCTGTGCTTGATGGTGAATTTAAAACCTTGCAGTTTAAGTGTTCATCGAGCTCATCGTCCATGAAGGTCAGCTTGGTTTATTAACCATTGTAATGAAGCGTGATCGGTGATGATATTGAACAGATGGCCTTCGACATACACTCAAAACTATGTAATAAACATAAGCAGTCGAGCAGCCCCGTGGTGATCAGGAGTGGCTGCTCCTGAAGAGATAAGGTGGTCACCCCGTCGAAAGTGCTTAGTTTGTTGTTTTACTAGTGTAAAATAAACTGCATCCGTCAAGTTTCCATCCTTTAGGCAGAGATGAGTGGTTCACTTCAGCCACTTTAACATCTTTAGGTTTGACATTCCCCTTGTAATGCAACGACCTTCTTCGGTGAAAGTAACGGTAATGTTTGCGTTTGTCTCAAGATTCCGTGTCCGCTAACTTTAACGATGCAAAAAAATATTGAATTACTGTAGAGTAGCTTAACTGACACCTAATAGAACTTTTCTAAAGACAATAAAAATTGATCGGTGCGTCTTGTAGAGTAGAGTACGCGTGATAAGTATTTTGTAGTGTAGCTTCGTGGCTCGATAAGAACCCGCCTCATATGATCCCGCAAATGCTAGTCGTCAAGCACGCGTACGCGGTCATTAAGCGAAGCTAGTTAGCTGAGCTCGGTGTTGTTTATAGCTCGCTGACACTTATGCCAGACCATCGGCACCCGTGTCCTACACGGGCATTTTGAAAATCATTACAACTACTTGACTGCCATCACCACTGCCAAATATTCTTACTCGGAAACGGTGTAGTTCCTCTGGGCCGAGCACCACTTACTTGAAATGAAGGTAATAGGAGCTTCTTTCCCGTTTTCCATTATTTGGACTAATACCACGCCAACCCCATGTTGAATTGTGTCACAATAAATGGAGAGGAGCTTGTTGAAATCCTGGCTATGCAATACTGAGGCAGATGTTTGTGCTCGTTTGAGCTCTTCAAATGATTTTGCATGTACTTAGTCCAGACGAACTTACCCTTCCGCAGTATATCAGACGGCAACGAAGAATAGCCTCTACCAAAACGCCAATATCATCCAAACACTCCCAAGAAACGTCGCATCTCCTTATCCATCTCAGGAAAATCATCGAAAGCCCGAATCTTGTCCAGACGAGTCTTAATTGTGCCTTGACTGATGATGTGTTCTAACCACTGGACTTCTCTAATGACAAACTGTTTTTTTTTCACGTTTGTAGTGATTCCTGCCCTACGACTTCCTGAAGTAAGTTAAGCTGTTCTGTAAATGTTTCGGTAATCAACAAGAGATCATCAAGATATACAAAGACCTGGTGTTGCAGATGCGGTGGCCTCACCTTGTCTATCAAGCGGGACATCATCTGCGGTACACTGCATAACCCAAAAGGCATCGTCACAAATTGGTAGAGCAGTCTTAGTGGTACGGTGAATAACGTTTTGTCTCTGGACGACTCTTCTAGCGATATATGGCAAAAAGTACCTTTGAGGTCGAGGCTGAAGATATAATGAGCCTTACGTAATCGACTCAGGATACTGTCTATGAGGGGTGATGCGTATGCGTCTTTGATGGTGACCACATTTACCTTGCATGCGTCTAAACACAGTCGAACTTTATTGAGCTAATCGAAAAGAGTAACAAGGGATGACCAAGCGCTTTTAGATTCTTCGATGACACCTAATTGTAGAGTCCAATCTTGGCATATAGCAACTTTTCCGCCACTGAAGATACAATGAAGTGACGTTGTTTTATTGATTTGCCATTTCCAACGTCCATGGAATGAGAGACCAATGTGATGCATTCCAGGCCTTCATATCAGTAAGATGGAAAGGCCGCTATGACTGCATCGTATGGCTCATGCCGATTAGTGAAAAAATGAGTGGTTAGTGAAAAAATGGGAATCCATGAATACATCTAGTACTAAACCAAATTGTCGAACGAAATCAACGCTGAGGTAAACGTTCTATGTTATCGAAGAGATAATATAGAATTTGACTTTCTTTGTTTGACCCCTCAACTTGACGGGTGTGGTTAGCACTACTCAAATGGAATGTTTGGTGCCATCATTTGTGTTGATATGGGAGCATCAGGGCTTAACCAGCTTGGAATATTGATTCAGCACCCTCCTGCTAAAACTAGAGGCAAGACAGCTGATGCTGGCACCAGTGTCATTTGAGGTGATAATGATCTCGTCAAGCAACGTTACTCAGGCATACGGTCGTGTGCCATTTTCAGTTATTTCTGAGATGTTGCAGCATGACAAGTTTTGACGGCAGGTGTGCACTCTCTCACGAAAGCTCCTCCAATGACAAGGTTGACCACTTAACCTTGCGTGGGGGTGATGTGACCTCTACTTTTGCAAAAATGTTTGCACGCGCCAACTGATATTCCCAGAGCTGAATATGATAAGGTTTTATTAAGTGACTCAACATATGTTTGGGCTCTGCTGGGGTTTCGATATTTTTGCTTTACAACAATGTCTTTGGAGATGCCTTTGAAAGAGAGGGATCATTTACAGTTGGTTTAATCTTGGTAGAAGTGGCTTTATCAAGTTGTCATAATTGGTGATGGGGTTGGGTTTCTGCTCTACGACTGAGTTTTGGAGTACCTCTGGTGGACGGTTACTCACTATCCGGTTTTTTTCGAAATGGTGCAATTAGGACAGCCTGGGGAGTAAGTGTCCACTTGCCACAACCGTAGCAGAATACCTTCTGTTCTGCACAACACGCCGAAAAACAGCTGCTAAAATTAGTATTGACACATCCAGGACGTCCAGTGCTGTCGCTGAGGAATTCAGTGCTGGTAGTGACTTGAACTCTAGTTGAAATTTAGCTATTGCGTGCCGGTCTGGCCAGTCTCAACGATTATGAGTATGGATCTTTGGTGCCCGACCTAGTGTGTAGCGGACTCCCTCAAAAACTCTTGCTGAAGCGCGGAGGTCAGGGACGGTGCGCCGTTCCCGTAGATCAAGAAGGACTACCTCGCAGAATAAATTCTTGAATTCTAGTTCTGAGAAAGGCCTGGCAGAGCGCTCTATCAAGCAGCACAGGGCTTCGTAATAGTCGTTAACTGCCTCATGTGCCAGCTGGCACCTGCTTCAGGATGGTTTCGTTCTAGATAGCGGCGAATTCTTGGAACACGACAAATTTTAAGGTACTCAACTCATAATAGGGACTGAACTGAACGAATCTCCAGAACCAAAGATATTGTACCCCACAAACAACAGCTGAGCATGCCTGGCTACGAGTTGTAAATCTACCCTGAGATAGACGGCAGTCATATGCTTTACTCTGTGCAGAAAATCCTTGACCTCTCAGACATGCCCATGAGGCCATGAGATACCATACGAGCCGCATCCGTACCCCAACTGCAACTCCGACTGACGACATGAATAGGTCACAAGCCCAGTCCCACAGTATCAGCCTTTACTCCACCAGTAGTGCCCGTTCTGTCTCCCACATCCAAACAATAACCAAGAACTTGACCAAAGGGAAAAAACTGAGGATAGATACGCGCAGAACTATACAGCACCATAAATGATCTATACATACACAATAAATCTACTTGGTGCCATTTGATAAGAATGATAAAATAGTGGGGGCATATAAGCCTGTTATTTCCTTAGTCCGCAATATTATTTTGCCGTAATATATGCTCTTGGGTGCTACACACGACTTGGCCTCCCTTGACGTCTTGTGGTAGTTATTTGTCAGCGATCTACCATCTGGCACTTGCCAACTGGTTAGCGAATCGTTTAAGGATGACAGATCTCTGTCGGGTATTGCTTCGAAGTATCTGAGGTTATTACAACTCAACAATTACTTTCTCCGGTGTGCCCCTTTTAACGTACGGACTTTCCTCGCTTGAAGAAAGGACTACAAAAAAGCGGAAGATTACTAAAATGCTGGATAAGTGTAATGAATCATTCGACGACACTGGCGACCACTAAAATTATACCTTGCTGCCATGTGGCTTTCCATATCACGTTGTCGTGACGGCTTCCCATCCTACGTCAGTTTTGTCGTGGGATGTCAAAGTCGAATTGACGGCCACATGGTGGGTGGTTGTCAAAGAAGAAACAGGAATTGCAGTACACGTCTTCTTGCAAAAAACTAAACTTTTATTATTTGAGTGAAACAGCGAATGAGTTGACGGTGCCAAGAGGTAAATGTGTGTATAAACAAACTTTTTAGTGAGTAAAATTTTATCATATCAGTCTACACCCCTAGGTCGAATGGACGTTGAACAAATATTCGTCGATACCTACAAAGTCGGTGCGAGGGACGAAGGCAGCGATAACTGTGTGAAGGATGCCGTGTCGAAGAAGGTGACATAGTTATTGAGAAACACACAGAGAAGATGTGGAGGTTAGCAAGTAAGTCCCACCGTGAAGTGTCGGCAGTGTAATCTTGTTTGCTAAAATTAAGTGCCGAGTGGCTGGCGCCCTCCAAATTGTTACAACAAGAGCATGTGATACTGTTTTGTAAAATTATTTTACAAAACCCTAAAAGGGAGAATCAGCAAAAAGAATATACTGCATTCACAAGATGGTTTATGGTAATGAATTATTGAGTGCAATCTGTGATATGCTCCTACTACACACTAACGGCTGCTTGTTTTAATCCACCAAGATTTACCCCAAATATAATAACATCGTTGCAATTGACAGAAATGATTGTTGGCTTGCTGAAGACGGCAGGACGTTTGATTTTTCCATAAAATCTAATTGTCAACGAACATCCGAAAAGGAAAACGTTTTGGATACAAAACTTCAGCAGACATATCGAAAGAAACAATAACTGAGTCTTTAGAGCGACTTCCAAAAAAATCCCTAATTGAAAACACAATGAATTATGTAATTATTGTAATTGAAAATAAGTTACAACATGAGATGATTCCAAGTATATGCTATCATGACAAAACAACGTGAATTATAAATTGACATGCTTAAATTTCGCTGTATTTCGTAGCTTGAATTAAATTCATATCTGCAAAAGATTATAGAAGGTTCACGACAAGTAATATATTATGAAAGGACTATAGCGTTGTGTTGTAATATCCTAATGGTAACTGAAAAATCCTCCTTGAATCATCCGATAGCTATTTGAGAAATTATACCAGTATACTTTCGGCTTCCTTCTGTGATACTTTGTAGTTTTTTTGTAAATGTTATTATGAATGAAGCAATTCGTATCTTAATGCTATGACAACCTAAAGTGGCACATGTCTATGTACGAGTAAAGCATTATTCCGCGTTTTAATGTAAACTACTCACTACTGAAAGCGCGACACAAACTTAAAACTTTTCGCTTTCAATTTCATTTAGTGTTCAACAAAAAATTTTGCTTCATTTCACTTTACCTTAATCAGATGAGTTTAACGTAATAAAAGTAAAGCACAGTACTGTTTAAAGGAAAAATACAAGCAGAAGCTTATTGGTTTGCTTTCGTTGAACCGATCTTTTTTTCTCTGTGCTTATATACTCTTTTGTTTTGCGTGGATGAAACGACTAGTTTATGTGAACACTAGAGTAACAAAAGCGACAAAAAAAACATAAAACGAAATATTAAAACAAGACATAAGATTCATATGTTTTTTTAGTAAGTGGCATAAATGAGGAAATTATTGAATACTATTTAAGAAATATAAGAAGCTAATATGCTTGATAAGGAAAAAAAATGTAAAGTGGATTATCGTTATATAGGTATTCACACATTATAATTGTAATTAAACATGTCAAATTATAAACTGCATGGAATATATTAACCGGTATTTAGCTAAACAAAGATAACTAAAATTATAGGTGGAATGACCGAAAATGAAAATATAGCTAGCATAGAGAAAAACTACTATTATATACATATACAAATACTATATAACTATTATATAAATATCTATGTTGAAGTGGTTAAATAACATGAATTGCTAAATTAACGCTGACTTTCCTTTCCAGTGGTCCTTCTTTTCCGAAGGCAGTGAGAGTGCAGGGTAAGTATGCCGGAGAGAGGGTAAGGTTTGGAAAAATCCGCTGAGGTCGGTTTGGCGTCACGTGCGGTACGCGGTACCTTTGTTGGATTTGTCTTTTTCTTGGCGTAGCCTTCGTCAGGTTCAAGTTAACGTAGTGTATTTTTCGGTACCGCGTCGGTAAAATTCGGGAACGCGAAATGGAAATTAGATTTTTGTACTTGACTGGAATAATGAAGAAATACGGAATAAAGTAAAGTAGGCTTCTTTTCCGTATGTTTGTGTTTTCGACACGTTTGAAACGGGCGTTTAATGGTGGCTGAAATATGTAATTGAGCGTAATCCATTTTAAGACCCGCGACCGAAATCCTCTCCGATCTAGCTGGCCGACAAGCAGCCACCGCGAAAATGGATTGCGGTGCACGGACTGGTTGACTGGTTGGTACCATGCGTTGGCACGACTCAGACTTCACGTCTAGAACCGATAAGAGGTCGGTTACGACTTATATGTTTGATCCCCTTGGATGGTATAATGACACCTCCTACAAATATACCTTACATTATTTCCTTATTTAGGATTACCATGTCTTCCTTAGTTTCCAAGCTAATCGGAAAGATAGTTTTGGTTCTGGCAGGTAACTTAATCTGTGCAATCTTACTTTGCTTGTACTGCATTGGCAGTATCACTTCTTCATCATTTATTAGAAAAGATATTGTGTATGTCCCATAATCTATTTTGCACAAGAACTTTTCCAATAAATCTCTACCTATTATCCCATCTGTATTGATAGGAAACCTTTTACCCACTATATAAAATTTTCCATGAATAATGTCATCATCATTCAAATTCATAAGATGTAATTGTCTCATTCGTAATCCCCGTTAATTTACACTTATCATCCGACCAGAACAATTCGTTGCTGTTAATTTTCTCACATTTACACAAGGAAACGTGTGCTCCTGTGTGTATCAAAAATCTCTTCCTGAGACGCATTTTTGCAAAATATACTAATGTAGTTTGTACAATTATCCGAAATTTTATAGATATTTTGCTCGGAAGGAATCTTTACTCCATTCCGGAGCCCAATAAGTTTTCCTGTTCCTGCACAACGTTGATATTATTCCTATCCCTATTACCATTACGTCTATTACCTCTGTTATTGATATTATTACCTCTATTATATGTATTTCCCTGACTGGAACTATTTCTATTGTCATCTTTTCTTCTATGATTGTCCCTATTATATCTACCATTATAGCTATCATTGTTGCTATTATTACTATTTCCGTCATTATTATAATAATTGCGTCCCCTATAATTATTTCTATTACTGCTCCTATTATCATTACTATTCCTATTATCGTTATTTCTATATCTATAATCTCTGTTACCTTTCCTATTGCCCTGGTTACGATAATTTATATTTTTCTTATAATAAAATACACTATTCACTTGACTCGATTCAGTCTTCTCTACCTCAAGAGCTATATTTGTAGCATCAGAGAAACTCGTCGGTCTAGCCGAAAAGATAGTGCTCCTCAACTGATCATTTAGTCCATTTTAAGCACTGTTAATGCTTAAGTGTCATTCATCCTCACAATTCAATCTTTTTTTTCTTGAGTGATATTTGGACCAAGATCGGATATTTGCAGACCACTTAGTTCATTTACTAACTCCGAAATCTTATCTTTATAAGCGGAGACACTTAGTTTTCGCTGGGTAAACCCACTTAAAGTGGTATGTAATTGAGGCATAGTGTGTGGGTTTTTATATTTTGCATTTAACTTTGCCTCCAATTCCTGAAAAGTCTTGGGAATTCCTGAACTTCCTATTGCCGTCTGTACGGTAATTGATAATTTTATGTTATATACAAAATCAATGAGAGCTTCCTTTCCGGATGTAGATAATGTTTTATAAAATATCTCTACTAACTTCAAAAATTGCTGAAGTGACTTAAAACATCCTTCAAAAACGGGAATTGTTTTCATACAAGCTTCTAGATTAAATTCTGACTCTCTGATAATAATGATAATAATTTCACAAGATTTTCTTTTAACTCCAACGTTTTTTCTTCCTTCTCACTACTGAACAATTGTCTTGCCTCTTGTTTTAAGCCTTCGATGTGCAATAATTTTAAATTTATTGTCTCTTCTGTGTAGGGACGATTTTTGCTTTTTCGAATGTTTGCCAAAAGTTGTTTTAATTCCTTTATAATTTCTTCTAATCGCTGCATTTAGTATAAAAAAGTATTTAAAAGAGTTGATCTACTCCTAACATACCGTTAAAACTACAAAAAAAAAAAACCAACGATATTACATACTTTGCTTATATTCTATTATAAACGACTCATTTACGTTCGTCGTCGAACAATTGTTTCCCATTTTAATGTTTCCTTTTACTACCTAACGAATTTGATTTTTTAACTAGGCTCCTTTGTATTTCACCTTCAGAAATCGCTATCAGTCGGTGCAATTCCTTTCTTTCGCCCCTCAATCTTGCTTTTCGACCCACTCGATGCTTCTTCTTGTTCCGCTTGCGTTCAATTTCAACCGTAGGTGCTGATCGCTTCTGCCTTCTCAAATACTCCTCCACAGTCAATCTCTTCGGACCTAACTCGTTAATTGGGACCGGAGTGTATGCAGGTGATTCAATAATTGTATTCGCTTCTGGCTGATACTCCTCTTGCTTCCTATGCAGCTCTTCTTCTGCGAGGGTCAATACTTCCTCGAATCTTCTGTTCAGTATCTTCTACTCAGCTGAGTCAAACAAAGTCTCCATTTTTGTCCTTCGTAATTTGCAGGATCGCCACGTTAAGTTATTATTTATTAAAAAAAAATCAAAGAATATACCTTCGTCGTCTAGCCTGATTTACTCTGGCCAAATTTTGACGTGCACCAAAGCAAAGCTTCTATGCAGCAAAGGAAATCTAGGTTTGGCCGAAATGTCCAGCCAAAGTATATTGATAAAAAAGTAAGTCCTGGTATTCAAATAATACCCGCCAAAATTCAGTGACCGAATCTTTATTTTAGTACGGGTCAGTACTTTCTGATCCCGTCTTCAAAAATTTACACAGTATTTATACTTCTCTAAAACATAAATCACTTACCTTATGACCTCATAAACCAATACTCAATTTGTGTGGTCTAATGACACACAATAATTATTACCCATTTGTTTCTATTGATTCACACTTGTAATTCGACCCATCGATACAATCAATGGAAAGTACCAGTGCATAAGTGCATTGTAGGACCTTTTTCTAGGTCGTAAATTTCATGGTTGAGTGAATATGCATTGTCTTTAAGAACATGCACATGGGAATGTTTATGTTTACATTTGAGAATGCGGAAAAGAGGAAAGTGAAAGTGTTGAGGGTTGGTTAATGAGGTAAGCAGTTCTACTTATTGTTTAGTATCGCTTATCAGTACATATGGGAATCATTACACTCTATTAGTGGGAGGTTAGAAGGAAAAAGGAATTTCCAGGCAAGCGATCCCCCAGCCCCCGTCTGCTGTGAGTCTCTTTTATCTTTTGGGACTGCCCGAACATAATGTGCTACCTGGTTCCATTTGTCAACCTATTCGAGCATCACCACGACTAAATTATCCGGAATGAGCTCTCTTGTCTCCCTGTAGAGGTGCCTTCGCAGCCTGTCCCATTTTATGTACGCAAAAAATGTGTGGCAGGCATTGCCTTCCTCTCCTGAGCAAAGCCGACAATCGGGGCACCGTGACTTACCGCCGAATCAGAGGCTGTTGGATAAGAAGATGCAATCCTCAATGCTCCTCTTCTCTGTACCTATGCCAGGCGTTTTCGGTATACCTCCTTACTGAGAGCGTCGCTCCATATTTCTGCTCCGTACTGTAGCACTGAAACTACAACATTCATCAAGAGGCGTCTTCTTGATGGGCTGGGCCCCCCTACGTTGACCATAAGTCAACCCAGCCGATACTCCCGAAGCAGCCTTCTCAGCCGTTGCCCTAATTTGCTCAGAGGCACTCATCTTCGTCCCGATCAGTAGCCCCAGGTACCTCATCGCTGGCTTCGATTCGATTATTATGTTTCCAATACTGATCATCCTAACTTTAGGCATTCTCTTTTTTGTCAAGATGACCACTTCGGTTTTCTTCAGTGCTAAACGGAGCCCGCGAGCAGTCATCGAGTCTCTCACTCGGTGCATGTTCAACGGTGCGTCCAGCAACCAGAGTCGCAACATCATCCGCATAGACGATCAAGCGCGACTCATCTGATATCTCCAGTCTCAAAAGCCCGTTGTAAGACACGTTCCGCAGGCCTGGACCAAAGATAGATCCCTGAGCAACACCCGATGTAACTTCCATCCTTCGTTGGCCCTGTGTTGTGTCGTAAAGCAGGCTTCGGCCCTATTTACCTCTGCCTTTGCCGCATCAATGGTGGAGCGTCCTGCTCAAAAGCTGTACTGCTGAGGAGATAGGTCACCAGCAGCACTATGTCGTCAGTGGGTCTTCCCTTGATAAGTTTCTCTAGCACTTTCCCAGCAGTAGCTAGCATGCATAACAGGCGGTATGCAAACGGGGATCCGAAATTTCCCTTCACCTTACTGGTCAGCCCGAGCCTCACCATTTTCCATCATATCGGGAAAACCTCGTCCCGTAGGCAAACGTTGAATGTGCTTAGCAATAAATCAGGACAATGGTGATAGACAAGTTGCAACACCTCAGCTGGAACACCATCTGGACCCGGAGCCTTCCTCACTTTCAGTGAAAGGACTGCCTCTTCCGGTTCCGGCTGTGTGAAGAGTGGACACTCGACTGCTGTTTCACCATGAACAGCGTCAGCACGGATGGGATGGGCGGGGAAGAGTGCCCACACTATCTCATCCATCTTTTCCACTTCATGTATGCAAGGCTTCCGCAGCGCAACAAGCTTCCGCATAACTAGCTTGTAGCCAAGACCCCACGGATCTTTCTTCACATTGTCTACTAGGTCTTGCCAGTAGCGAGCCTTTGTTGTTAATCAATTTGCGAAGGCATTTCCTGGCCGACTTATATGCTGCTGCGCGGCTGCTTTCCTCGTAACAGTTGGATGCCCATTAAGCTTCACGCTGAAGCTTGTGACACTCCCTTCGCTTTTGGCTGATTTCAGTCGACCACCAATACACTGGGGGCTTTCCATGGCGGGTTTTTCGAGGGTGCATAGAAGCGATGCTAGCAGTCGTGATGATGCTCAAAGTTGAGTTCATTACGTCTTGACCTGCCAGTTCTTCCATCCCCTGTAGCGGAGCACCTGCTGTGAGAACCTCGACAAACCTCTCAACGTCCATCCTTCCGATGTACCACCCAATTGTAGAAAGTCGACAGTACGGACGGCGGGAGACACCATCACTGATCTCAAGCAATATGCATTGATGATCGCTGGCTGAGTAGTCCTCTAGTACTTTCTAATTGTGTATCCTCCGTGCTAACGACTCCGAGGTGAATGTTACGCCCGGTATAGCTCCTTCATAGCCAATACGGCGGAAAGTCGGCGTATTTCCGGTGTTTAGTACAACGTGCGCCGTCCTGGCCGCCATTTCTAGGATTCATATTCCCCGCAGATCTGTTTGAGGCATGCCCCATTCGATTGCTTTAGCGTTTAAGTCTCCCCCAACGAGTACAATGCCGCCTGCGTTCGAGACAGCGCCGTCCAAAGCATTAAGCTTGGCTTGGAAAGATGATATTGATTCGTTCGGCGTTAGCTACATACTAAAGAAGGTGGTCTCTGAGCACTGAACTTTGAACATGGTGTTGCTCACTCAGCAGCATAAAGTCGGCTTTCATGTCCCTCGTAAACTGCTCAAGCAGGTAGGTTTAGCTACAGGATCGAAGTTCTGATTTTGCCTTGGCTTCCTGGAAAACCCGACATTGCCCTGTTCCCAAGACTCTTTTCTTATATGTCACATTTCACCACATTTGCAACATAAGGAACCCCTATCGGGTCCTTTGCATACTTCTGCGGTGTGACCATAGCCAAGGCATTCGAAACATTGAAGAGGCGCTTATCTTCGCCGCATCCTGCAGACAACCCACCCTATTCTTACTTTGCCTTTATTCAGAAATTGTTCAGCGTCCTTTTCGGTAAAGTCAATTATGGCCATACGTTGTCCCCTATGGTTTTCTGGCGTCACCTGCATTTTGATTCTGCCCACGCTAGGGAACTACCTTTTTTCTCCTCTTCTATCGATAGCAAAGTTTCTGCGCTAGTGTTGGCATATAAGTTAGACTACCAGCCAAATAGTAAACTCATCACCTTATCGACGATTCCTGAACTTCTTCGCAGAGCTGCGTGGCTTATGTACACTGCTGTGTAATTTTGTGCTCTTTTATATGCTCTGTGTGTCACTCTGCATAATTGGCTATTGTCATTGATTTTCTTGGTAGACTATATTTGCATTTCTTGCAGTGCGTCACTCGTATCTTTATGTTATTAGCTAGAATATTTTCGTTATAGTTAAGTACTTCATCACATTTGCAGTCTGGAATAAAATTTAAGGTTCACCCAATTGTTACTTTCTGGTGAGAAAAATTTTGTCTTTTATAGCTCCGAATTCCGAGAATTGAGATAAAATGTGGTCCAGATTGTTGTATCTTTATACCATTACCCGACAAATCAAACTCACGATGCTCAAAAGTCAACCGCTTTATGACAATTGAAAATTTAATTGGTGAAATTAGTGAGAGAATAACAAATACATAAGATAAAGTAAGTTTACAAATATATGTGCTGCACATACAAGGTTGAATTTATAATGAATTCAAATTTTCAATACTCCTCCTTAACACATACTCGTATATTTAAAAACAAAAGTTAATAATTTTTTTCCTTTTATGATCATATAAGTTCTAAAGCATTTACAAATTTCAAAGGACAGGAATTCAATAAATTTTTTGTGAAAATATATTATAATAGTTAATATCTATATGACCATTTTCGTAATCGTTTCTAATATACATAATGGAATTTTATATCTATACGCTTTGTTCTATTATGAAAAATGGGATTCTTAACTGAATGTCCAAATTATCGCCGTTAATTATTACATATCTTCTCTGTATAATGAAGTTGAATTTCAGACAGTAGTTTCATTAAATATACGGCTTCCTTTGCCGTTGATGAAAGAGCCATGCGTTTGGCCTCTGTGCTGGTCAAGGCTACCGTTGCTCGCTTTTTCGAAAAAGTAGCCTGTGTATAATTTTCTGCTTACAGCATCTCCATTCCAGTCAGCATCTACGTAGCATAATTCAGGTTCGCCAGTTTGATGATACCTCAACTTAAAATCGCTGGTTTTGTTCAAATATTTAAATTTTTTTGCATCTTTCATGTATTCCCGATGTGGCTCGGTATTCTAACGCGATAGATAATTATTAATTGCGATGTTTACTTCGTAAAGAACATACTTTGGAAAAGACTTTATTGACAACCCAACTGCTATTTATACTAAAACTACATCCGAAAAAGAGCTTAGCGGAGGGTCCAAGTACATGTCAGCATGATCCCAAGGGTGATTGCGAGTTCGAATCACGATAATACTATGGATAAAAGAATAGAACCAGGCAGGCCGAAAATTGTAAGAAGTGTTATGCCGGGCAGACCGAAAAAATTATTCAATGTGTTAAGCCTAATGAGTGCCGAAAGTATAAAATTACCACAAACCGTCGAAGAGGCCTTAAAACGCTATTATTCTCAGTGTTGGTGGGATGTGATGCAGGAAGGGTACAGATCACTGGTAGATAATAATAGTCGGGAGGCAAATGAATTACCTGAGGGACAGAAAATAGTTGGGTGTTAATGGGTCATAACTCTCAACAGAAATAGTGATGTTTAAATTGAGCGATTTAAAGCAAGACTTGTTACCAAAGGGTACACCGAAACATTTTCACCCGCCGTCTGTTACGAGACAATGGTGATAGCCCTCCTCGCAGAAGACAATTTGCATCTACACCAGATGGACGAGGTAACCGCCTGCCTCAATAGTGATTTAACAGAAGATTTTTATATGTCCCAACCAAAATGTTTTATTGATGAAAAGAATCCAAAGTTAGTACTAAAATTAAAGAGGGCCGCCTATCTAGCAAAATGCTGGACAATATACTGAAAGAAATTGATTTTACCTTATGTTCCAGAGAGTCATGTTTGTATAAAAGAAATGACGCGAAGAATATAAACGTAATTGCTGTATATGAAGACGACTTGTTGATTGCGAGGTCTGATTTACAAGAGCTGGGAAGGATAATCTTATATTGCAAAGTACGTTCAAGTTGTTAATAAGCGTCCAGCTAAAACCTTATTTGAGTATAGAATTGATAGATCGAATTCAACACGAGAATTGCCATACATCAGAAAAATTATATCAGCGTCTTTTTGTACCGACATGGTATAATCGTATGTCAGCCAGTTTGTGCGCCATTGGAGACAAAATTTCAAGTGGCATGCCATGATGAAAATGTTAAGAAATAAGATTCCGGCGAATACCAATTTTTAATATGTTCATTGATGTATTTCGCAGTTTGAACTCGCCCTGATATTTTGCATTCTGTATGCGAACTATCGCGGAAGAATACCGAACCACATCGGGAATACATGATAGCTGCACAAAAAAAAAAAACATTGTTGATACTCAAAGCTTTAAGCCTATCTATAATATCATTAATCGAGATAGCTTCGGGTCTTCGCCTCCAATATTCGAGGTTCTGTGACCTCGTTCGCCAATTAGCAAGCAAGGTTCTGCTGTCAGCAGCGATTATATCTCTTCGCATTGTTTCCTCGATTTCCCGATTGGACGTTTCCCTTGCGTTCTGCCCTTCAATGATCGTCTTTGGAGCCTGTGCTCTTCCAAGTGCAAATGGTTTCCGTGACGATGTCCTGCCCATTGTAGTATCTATAATATACTTATGTTGATGTTATGTAGTTTCTATAATATGCTTATGTAGAAGCTATAATAAACTTATGCAATATCTATAATATACTTATGTTATGTAATTCATTGACGCTAACATGTTATCATTCAACAAGAATACAACTTCCTGGCAAGTGCAAATATGTTTGTCCTTTACGAAAACGCTGTTCTCTGCAACCATAACACACTCTTAAAAGCAAATCTCTACGTGAAAGGTCTTCATTCAATATTCCACAATTTCTAAATTTATGAAGGATTTAACTTATGTGGATGTTGTCTTGTCAGAATATATTGGGCAATCCGTATAAAGGACCTTTGATCATGGTGAAATTTTTGAATGCAAATATGAATAAAAGCCAAAATTTATTCAATAATTTTTTATTCTAACGTCAAGTCGTCATTAACTCTTACATGTATTTTCAGCAGCATCAGCCTAATAACTTAACTACTAGTTTCGTTTGAATCACCACTAATAACGTATTTCGGGTACCGATTTACGGAACTTAAAGATTATTGAATCTATTATAAACGCTATGGCCACAAGAGCCTCAGCACCAAACATTTCTAGTAACTATAAATATGATGAAACCAACACTTTTATTTCTATCTTGATGAGCATCGTTTATTTTTGCTCTAAATATTATTTTTGCAGCATACGCAAACCTAAAATTCTGATTTCATATGAAAGAACTATGTTTTATGTTAGGCACAATATTGTGGCGCAAATTTAAACGGTAGATAAGGATTAGAACAATTAGTTATTTCGGTTAAATATTTTAATTACTTTAGCAGTGTTTATTTTGTTATTTTGAAAGCTGAATAATTTATTTTGCACCTAATTTATTGCAAAGTAATACAGCACGCTATAATTGTTTTTTTTACAAGTTTGATCAATGCAGCGGAACTGTTGAACGTTCTTACACAGATAAGTATGGTACAAAATTCATTGTGATTGGCAGTATATTGTAAGATTTTGCATATGCGTTATCTAAACGCCATATTATTTCCATTTCACTATGGAAATATAAAAAACAGCAAAAGAAATCATTACTCTGTTAAATTGCAAAGAAAACATATATAAGTAAATTGTTGATAACAAACTTCGGTAATCTAAGAAGTAATTAAAAAAATAATAGAAACTCAATATATGTTACATCCAGAACGACTGGAGATATAGTTGATTTGGAAGAGGCAGTGAATGGCTCTGTAATCAGGGCCTGATTCATGTCCCTAAATACAAGTATACTCTTTATGAGGCCGATTGCTTAGAAAACCTACCTGTCAGTTTAAAATATGTTTTTCACAGCAGCCATAATGTTTATAATTATCTAATTGTGAATGAAAATACAGTAGAATAGCATACGAACCTAACTTCACCTTTAAAATAAAGTTAGACGGCAATGGAGCTAATAAAATTAAACCGACTTCGTGAGTCAAACCAATCTTGAACCCATTTAAATTCCAAGTAATAGAGAGCGAAAATATGAATGCCGGTTTTCGGCAAAGTTATCTTACAGAATTTTCAGAAGTTTTATGATCAATCTATGAACAATATGATTATTACCAGTTTAACTATTGAACCCGAAAATTAAAAGATTGATTAAGTTTATATCTTTTGGAGCCTGTAAAACAGATCGTTATTTAGATGTTAAATTTACCACCAATTGTGACGCCAATTTGATACTCTCCTACCTTCTACATTTTTCGGCTCAAAGCGAAGGCTGAGTAGATGATTCTTATCATGGAGAAGTATCGTCAAGTAAAGTTTAAAATGAAATTGTTAAAAAAGTTTACAGCAGTTAAAAAAGTTCAATAGGATAAGAAGCACATATAGGCATTGGTATTTCGCGCAGCTAAATGTGTTCTCGCGAAGACTTCAATATCGAATTCACACGAGTTTTTTTTTATTTATGATACAATGTCTCCAGAGCAAATTCTAGAATAAATAACTAGTTCAATGCTCACCGGCTTTTAAATCAATCAAATAATCTGCATTCAACTCAACGAGGCAGTATAATGTACTGGTTTCTCTACTTTATTCGCATTCTAAATTCTAATTCAGATGGAGATGTATGATTTCCACTTAGTAGCTAATAAGATAACAAGCAACGAAAAAGAAAACATATTAATAGAGATCATAATTTGCATTTACATCAAATTGCTGATTGACACCAATCATATACACTTTTCCATTATTTTTCTAGACATTTCATGTATCGCTTAGAAAAGAAAGCAACAATTTTAATCGAATTTCATCTCTAGACGAAAAATATACATGTTAAAAACATATTTTAGCCACTGATGTTTCAATATCATTTTAATCTTCTGCCGTAGGTGATGCACTATACTCGTATTTTAAAAATTACAATAATTTACAGGATGCTTTTCAATTGTTTCAACTAATTCAATGGTATTCCAATCATTCTTTAGATTATTTTAGTTTTCTCTTAGTTTAAAGGAACAATCAAATTGAAATCATTTAAACGATATCGATGGTTACGTACTAACAATTACAAGGATAGAGTATCAGACTGTGATTTTTTGCGAAATATTTTAGTTCATGGAAAAAGAAGCTGAATGTGCTGATTGCTATTTTCTACGTCGTCATTATATTGTATTATTTATTACGACGTCTATCTAAATCGCTTAAATTTCGCTTCGGATATATTTCGATTCGTGTTACAAATAACATCACATAACGTTTAACAATTTATTTGGACACGTTAATTTTGCGATCAATGAGTGGATGAAAAGTTTGTGAGATGAATCGTTCTCGTTTTATGGTTTCAAAAAATAATTATCATGCATCTTTTCTATAGCTATTTACAAAAAAGATTTTGACATACATAGCTGACTAATATTCAAAATAGAAACTGAAACAAATAGAACGAAATACATACAACATGAGGAATAAAATATGAAGTAGAGAACTGTTTGAGAGAAGAAATGAAATATAAAAATAGTCAAACTAAAATTACATTCATACAAAGAGAAATTAATGAAAATACAATAACTAATCTAGCAAATAAATTTGTTTAGATAATTTTTCTTTAATTTTTTCTTAACGCTGAACTCTATACTACAATTGTTGCAAGTACCACAGTTATGTCATCTGGTTTACCACCTAAAATGATCAAATTATAGTATTTTCTTATCTATACATAGAAAAATACTCACCAGTTGCATTAATGTTATTTCGCCTAGCGTTAATAGCAAATGGTGACATAAATTCACTATCAAAAGACAATGAACGTGCCATCAGTGCAATAGTATTTGCTGTCATTTGCAGTTTAACGGGGTCACTTTCGCCTTCGATCTGGAATTTAAAAAATGCAATAATAGTACTACACTTCCGAGAAGTCGTCGCTGTAAATTATAACTAATATAATATTGAAATATGAGTATTTTTCTGAGATACAGTCATAACTTATTTCTAACGTCAAAGTCAAAAGCGCTTTATTCAATACTAATCGTTATAAATGTTAAAAGAATATAAAGCAAAAGCCGAACAATAAAAATACGAAAGCTCAATGGCCCAAGTGGCTCTCTAAATTTATACGTCATCAGTGAAACACATTTAATCAAAAAACTATAGCAAATTCAAATTAATTAAGATTATCACATATATAATCAACCAACCCTATTCAAAAATTATTTATAATTGCAACCAACAGTGAACTTTTATCGTACACCTAATATGTTATAACCTAATTCTAATAAAATTCAATCAAGAACTTTATCTTATAATAATAAAAGGCTAACACAATATTCCTTACCTAAGCGTTAGACCTTATCTCTAAACCTAATATAGTAAACATAACATAATATATACCCATCCTAAATATTGAAACCTATCCCTCATTTTTAACTCAAATAAACAAAAACGCTAAATGTAGCAATAATGAGCTGAAACACAAAAACTAAGTAACGAAAAACAGAAAATAAACACGAAGAATTTCGACATGCTCATTCAGCCACCAATACCTAGATTGCTCCGTCTCAGCTCGACCAGTCTCAACGAATCTAGCAAATGAGTATCTCCATTGGAATTTTTGGTGTCGTGAACTCAAATTCGGAGGATATTTTATCTTCTCATTTGTGACCCGTCTATATATGTGATTTATCATTGGGACGCCGTCAGAATTAAAAACATATGGATTCATGTCCAAATACACGAATGCCGTCTGTAGGCTGAAACGGCTGTGTAATCCAAGGTATTACACTCACAGTTAAAGATCTTGCGATATGATTCCGAAGAAGTATCAATATGAAGACATCGACTCTCGTCGCTCTATTCGATATGTAGTGCTTCCAATCCGTCTCAGGCTTTTTATACAAACCAGTACATGCACAAAGACATTTCCTTTCGAATACTCAATCTTTCCAGAGTACTCGCACTCTGGTTGTATCAGATCTGACATCCATATGTCAAAACTGTTCTAACCAGGGTCATGTAACAGATAACTTGACCTTTTGATCAATATATCTGGAATGAAAGAGTCGTCGAAGGGCCATGACTACTTTTTGTGCTTTACTGAGCAGGATTTTCACATGTTCAGTATAGTACAGATACTGATCGAGATGAACACCGAGATATCGAACACAGGATTTATGTGGAACCGGTTCTGAACTATCCTCACCAGCCATAAGGTGGAAATCCTGCAGAGGGTCTTGACTGACCCTCTGCAGCGTTGTCGGAAACAAAATTGTTTCGCACTACTGCGCATTGATTTTCATTCGCCAATTGTCAGTGTGTAGCTACACCACATTGAACATTTTTGAAGATTGCTCTGAACTATTGTAGCTTTTTGGTCTGTCGTATAAATTATCAGATCATAAGCAAACGCTACTAATGAGCCTGTCCTGAAGGAGTTTAAAAACTAGTCCATGTAACACACCGCATGGAAGGCTTTCTTCATATCAACGAGACACGCTACAACACATTCCCTATTGTTTTGTTTCCAACAGATGTCTGAGATTAGTTTCGTTATCGCATGTATGGTCAAATGCCTGGCACGAAAACCAAATTGGCATCAACTCATATTTCTCAATGTGGTCGTTTAATGCTTTGTTTAGTATCACTTCAAACAGCTTGCTGATGTGACACAGCAAGCTGATTGGGCGATAGCTTTTAGGGCGCGAAGACACTTTTCCTTTCTTCAAGATTGGAAATACCTTGGCCTTTTTCCACTCATTTGGGAAATGAGAATTGCTCAACATGTTGTTAAACAATATGCAATAATTCCTAATAGCAACCTCAAGCAGATGTCGGGGAACTATATTTGGAATATCGTCAGTACCACATGATTGAAACACAAGTCTTCATAGCTAACAAAATAATCAACAAGATTCAAGCTCGGTATGAGGTCAGGTGTTAATATTTCATTGAAACGAAGAATTGATTCGCCATTCAGGCCTGATTTGAAGTCGGAAACATTTACTTCAACGACCTCTGAAAATATTTGGTTTCCTCTCTCAGGGTTTGGTAGATAAAGCAGTTCAACATGAATTTCAATCAGGGCAAGTTTTAGCAATCCTTCACATATAATCCTGTTGCCATTTCTATCCGGAGTCGTACTATCAATTTCGATACCAGCCTTATCGAGAAGATTTGTCTCATCACTAGCGATTTCAGGAGTCGATACCTTCACTCGAGACTTCTTGCGGAATATGCTATTCAATTTAATGAAAACACCATCTGGGCCCTGTGGGCTAACATTTCTGTTTTTTCAGCCCATTGATTGCCGACCTCACTCCTGAAGTATGAACGGATTAAGTTCCGGAATTTCTTCAGGTGTAATTTCAACAAAGACAACGAGGGATGGTTGTAGTCCAAAGATCGCCTATAAATATTGTTGACGCATGTGAGAAGAAGGCTTTTCAATCTATTTAACCTTGCAACGGTTAGTGTTTCATATCCTTCCATATTGTTTCGATGTTTAATCTTGGGAACTACTTTCTCAATTTTTTTTGACCTTGCAATGGTGGTGTTTCATATCTTTCCATATAGTTATTGATGTTCAATCTTTTGAACTAATTTCTCAATCGTTTCCAACGTCAGCTTCTCTAACTTGGACAAAAAGAGATCTATTTCATCGTTTGTAGATTCTTGTAATTAGGAACCATTGAGCAAGCGTTGCCATCATCAGAAGGAGGACATTGCTTCTGGTAATTCCGATTAAACTTCTTTTGAAATTTTTCCCAGTCTGTTTTTTTTTTTTAAATTCAACCGATAACTTTCATGTTGAATTGGAATAAGGAAGACATCATCCCTTTGATGATTGATTTCCATTACGATTGCGTTTATGGTCACTATCGTAAGGAAGTACCTCCAGTTTCGTTGAGGACTAGTAAAGCTGAATTCAAGTATTGCGTCAGCAATGCAGAGGTCCAAATATGAATTTGTCCTAGGGTATGTTGGGAACTTGGACCCATATAGATTGCACCTGTATTCAATTTGGTTCTCTGTTATCCACGATTTCAGGAATGCACCTCTGGAATTATTTTTGGCGTTTAGCCATGATGTATGCTTGCCATTCAGGTCACTGGCAAGAGTATAATATGCAGCCTGTTCAAATCGAGCATTTCAAACAAGGAATTGAGCTCCTCCTTGAACTTGAGAACATTTCGACCAGTTGCATAGGCAAAGATAACGAAGAGGTTATCCCCACCTGGCAGTGAAATCTTGAGAACGGACACTTCAAGAGATTCAAAGTTTTTGAATTCGACCTTATGAATATTTTGGAAACAATAGGGTCTTCTAACCAATACCCCGGTGCCACCTCCTCCATCACCGTTTACCCTATCGTTTCTTACGAATTGAAAATCCTTGAATGTCATGGAGTGCCATGAATTGAGGTAGGTTTCAGTGAGAAGCATGATGTCAGGCTTTTGCTTACCCTGAATTCAAGGAGATAGTCACGTTGATGTACTCGTATAGTAACAATGGAGTTGAGGTTGATCGAGATGAGACGAATCCTAGCGATGGGAATGTGACTGGATGACAAGTAATTTTGAGGCATTTAAAAGGCCTGAACGATGAAAAACAAAGTTTTTTTTTGTATCTTGTTTATCGATTCTCTTTTATTAAGAATTAAGTTGCTGATTAATTTTGAGAAGCAGCTCATTATTGTCACTTACATTAGTTACATTAATAGCAGCAGTTTTTGAGGGCCCTCTAGCAGCGAGTCACATAATACTCCGGGCTTGACGAAGTTGGGAGGTAAGACACTGCGGTGTACTTGTGTTTGCTTTGGAACAAATTTTACTTTCGCATCTTGATATCGGGAGCATTTTTGATATGATGCCGGATGACCAAAAACACCCATTGACGCAGTTTGAGCCGATTTGCACTCACCGGGAGCATGAACGTCTTTGCATTTGACGCACCGATAATGCATGGCGAAGTTGGTTGACTTCCCTTTTCTGGAGGCGTTCCCATCTTACCACTGTGAAATTCAAGTACTTTATTTGTTGAAGGGCATTTGGACTGAAAATCAGTACCCGATAAAGTGGTAAATTCTTCTTTTCTACAGTAGATCTTCTTGTCGCGAAGGTATTAACGGAAATAAATTCAATTTCAGTTGCAGCTTTGACTTCATTTCCAAGTGGTGACGTAAGTGGGTGAAGGGGAGTCTTCCCTGCATGATAACGGAATCGAAAGTAATAACCATACCACCGGAATGGAAGTTGGGCGATGGACTAACTCTCCTTCCCTTTAAAACCCTGCATTGTTCCGAAACCTGCAACAGAGCCTCGGAATGGATCGGCCCTACGGCAATGACCGCACAACCGAAAAATAGACTATGGCATTTTTTTTTTGTGGTAGGGAGGTGAAGGCATTTATGCCCGCCGAGTCTGGCAGTGTGGGACTCCCATGGAGGATACCTTTGGACTACCCACTAAACACCTCCCCTGTCAATCTGAGAACCTAGCCTGGAACCGTTTGACACATTACTTCGGGCCAGGTCTCGTTTTGTTACGCCGTGGGGCGCCTTCAAGCTGGGGAGTCCCTTTCCTAGCGGGAGGGGAGAGGGGAAGAGGAATTGCCAGAAGAGCGATCCCCCAGCCCCAGTGCCTCCGGCTGCTGTGAGTCCCTTTTATATTTTAGGACTGCCCGAGCATAATGTGCCACCTGGTTCCATTTGTCAACCGATTCGAGCATCACCGCAACTATATTATCCGGGGTGAGCTCTCCCGTCTCCCTGTAGAGTTCCCTTCGCAGCCTGGCCCATTTGGTACACGCAAAAAATGTGTGACAGGCATTGTCCTCCTCTCCTGGGCAAAACCGACAATCGGGAGACCGTGACTTGCCGATCTTGTGCAGGTAAGACTGAAAACACCCGTGCCCGCTCAAAAGCTGGGTCAGATAGAAGTCAGTCTCACCATGCCTTCGATTTAGCCACGGTCTCACATCCGGGATGAGGCGCGCAGTCCACCTTCCCTTCGTGCAATTCCTCCAAGACTGCTGCCAATCGTTGAGCGAGCGTTGTCTCTCCTCGCGGACAACCATCTCCCACGCATCCTCGTTTCGGCGCAGGTAAATAGCGCGGCGCTCTCTAGCAAGGAGGGCGACAGGTATCACGCCTGCAATCACTCTCACCGCCGAGTCGGAGACTGTTGGATACGAAGATGCAATTCTCAGTGCTCCTCTTCTCTGTACCTGTGCCAATCGTTTTCGGTATACCTCCTTGCTGAGAGCGTCACCCCATACCTCTGCTCCGTACATTAGCACTGACCCTACAGCACTCATCAAGAGGCGTCTTCTTGATGGGCAGGGTCCCCCTACGTTGGCCATAAGTCGACTCAGGGCCGATATTCCCGAAGCAGCCTTCTCAGCCGTTGCCCTGATTTGCTCAGAGAAACTCATCTTCGAATCGATCAGTAGCCCCAGGTACTTCACCGCTGGCTTCGATTCGATCTGTATATCTCCAATACTGATCATCCTTACTCTAGGGATTCTCTTTTTTGTCAAGATGACCACTTCGGTTTTCTCCAGTGCTAAACTGAGCCCGCGAGCAGTCATCCAGTCCCTCACTTGGCGCATTAGCATACCTAGCCTAAGTTGCGCTTGTTCAACGGTGCGTCCGGCGACCAGAGCCGCAACATCATCCGCATAGCCGACCAAGCGCGACTCATCTGGCATCTCAAATCTCAGTAGCCCGTCGTAAGACACGTTCCACAGGTCCGGACCAAGGATAGATCCCTGGGCAACACCCGATGTAATTTCCATCCTTCGTTGGCCCTGTGTCGTGTCGTAGAGCAGGCTTCGGTCCTTTAGGTAGTTCCTCAAAAGCCGCATTAGATATTCTGGAACTTGAAAAGAGTTTTCCAGCGTGTCCAGAATATCCACCCATCTAGCGGAGTTGAAGGCATTCCTGAGTGTCACCAACAGGACGATCCGTCGCTTGGTGCGACTGTATGCCTCTGCCTTTTGGACCGCGCTCACCACCTCTGCAATCGCATCAATGGTAGAACGTCCTGCTCTAAAGCCGTACTGCCGAGGAGATAGGTCCCCAGCAGCACGAATCGCGTCAGTGAGTCTTCCCTTGATGAGTTTCTCTAGCACTTTCCCAGCCGTGTCTAGCATGCATAACGGGCGGTATGCAGACGGCGATTCGGGATTTCCCTTCCCCTTTCTGACCAGCACGAGCCTCGCCACCTTCCATCGTACCGGGAAAACCCCGTCCCGTAGGCAAGCGTTGAATGTGCTGAGCAGCAAGTCAGGACAATGGTGATAGACGAGCTGCAAAACCTCAGCTGGAACACCATCTGAGACTATGGCATTGGGTCTTGGACCTGGGTATCAAGGAAAGCAACACATAATATCAAAGATGGGCCTCGAGCAGACTTGACGCCCATACATACCGAGGAAACAATTGTAACTCGGATCATTACTTGATTAAACTAACCTATCGATGTCGTATATCAAAGGTGTATTCGGCAAAGACTAGCCCTCTCAGAAATTCGACATCGAAAGGCTTCAAACGGGAGTTGTGGCCAAATTTCACGGAGATCCTCGACAACCAGCTGGCTCCCATCTTATCAGATACATCGCCGAAAATAAGCAACGAGCTATGAACGGAAGTGAAAGCGGCAGTTAAGACCGTGGCAGAATAGACGATCGGACATCAAGCCCGGCGCAAAAGAAATGATTAGTTCGATGCTGGCTGCCAGAATGCGTTAGACAAAATGAATCAGGCGTACAAAAAATATTTAAGTATAAAAAGCAGGACGAAGAGAGAACATTATGAGAATCTCAGAAGAGTAGCGAATAAGATGATTTGAATTAAAAAAATAAAACTATGAAGACCAGTTGAGAAGCATCGATGTAAGTCTAGCGAACAACAACACAAGACAAGCATACAAAGTAGTGAAAAGCTTGAAACGAGGTTATCAGCCCAACACCACGCTCTGCCGTGATAACATCGGAAACATCATCGTAAATAAAAACAGGATTAAAGAAGGATGGACATTATATTTCAAAACCTCCAAAATCATCCGTACAGCTCCAAAGAATCGGAGCCTATAGATATTTGCGGAGAGCTTCCATTGGCCCCACAAACTCTGGATGATGTTTGTTCCACCATCAAAGCACAAAAGAATAACAAATCGCCGGGCATCGTAGAGATTCCAGCGGAGCTCATCAAATATGGTGGCAGTGGTGTTCAGAAATTCATCCAGCATATTTGGCAACAAGAACATATGCCGAACGAGTGGAGACAATCAATTTTATTTCCTACCTACAAAAAAGGTGGCAAGCTACAGTGCGAAAACTATGCAGTATATCACTGCTTTGTACGGCGTACAAAATATTTTCAAAAATCTTAGAAAATAAAATCAGATCATATGCCAACAGTATGATTGGGGAGTATCAAGGTGGCTTTAGAGCAGGTAGATAGACGATAGACCAATTGTTTACAGTCAAGCAGGTACTATAGACGTACACCAAATATTCGTTGACTTTAAGCAAGCATATAACACTATTGATCGTACGTACTGTACCAAATAATGCTTTGCTTTGGGATCCCGTCTAAATTAGTCCATCTTACGAAAATGACAATGACGTCGACGACCTCCCATGTCCGCATCAATAACCAACTAACCGACGCCTTCGACAAAGATATCGGACTAAAGTAGGGGGATGGGATATATATATATATATATATATATATATATATATATATATATATATATATATATATATATATATATATACTCGTATGTATATACTACAGGGTCTCCCAATCAACATCATGCCGGTGACGAGTGGTAGGCCAAATCGTGATAATTCTTAGCAAAGTAAAGAAAATTTTAAAATCAAATCATTTCAAATTATATGTATGTTTCTAAAAATAAATCAAAAGACTTTACACCTTTCAAGTCCTGTGAATACAAATATCAATGTTTCTTCAATTTTTTCTGTGATGCAACCATAAACAACTCTTTTGTAAATTACTGCTTAAAATTAAAACAAAACTGCATCGGCTTTAGCTAAAATATTAGAGATTCGCCCAATATTGAATTCAAAATAAATACATCGTTCAATTTTAACCGCCCGCACTATAAAAATAATGTGCTATGCTATTTGGTCCAGTGATTTTAAAAGAGGGCGCATTCAGTCTGGATTTTAAAATAGTATGACAATGACTAGATTACTTCATAATTGAGGAACAAAAAAAAAATGTTTTTAATGAAATCGGATTCCTTGCCAATTCTGCTTAAATGTAAGCGAGATAGTGACGCTAATTTTATCCAAGAGTGAAACAGATTGACACATCATTTCGACTAGTGTGAGTGAAAAAGATAGAGACGCCACCACGAATACTGCAGTAAGTTACGCTCTTTTGTTTTCTGCGCATCTTTCTGTAGGTATCCGTACTGACTTCATACTTTCGACTGTGGCTTTGTTTATTGGATTTGGATCAATCTGCCTCGTTTCTGACGATTTTGCACTTGTGTTAACCGGGATCCCTTACTTGGGTAGCGCGAGTGTCCCACATTGATGAACTCCACAGGAAAACGCCAATATGCATCTTATTTATAAAGAATGGTTGTGTAACGCTAATGCTGCAGCCAGAATGTATCGTAATATATACCTGAGCGTCATCCCGATCATTCAGTATATATGAATGTGCATCGGTCATTATCAGAGGGTGGATTGCTTCGTCAAATAGTTAACGATGGAAGACTCGTCATGCCCTACGAGGACGAAGTTCCCAAGCAATTGAACAGGACCCAAGTATCTTAGTGCGTGGAATTGAAGAGAGTTCTGGAGTAGCGAAAAGTACTGCACATCGTATTTTACAAAAAAAAAAAACACTTTCACCCATACCGAGTACAAATTCTGGCACCCGGAGATTACCGAGAGAAAAAAAAGTGCGATTTTGTCGAACGATGTTG